>BTHU01000013.1:9002500-9147500 GCA_036184795.1 Tokudaia tokunoshimensis | reverse complement strand
TTCATAAGAACTTTGAAAATTGCTGCCTAGAATAAATCTGTTGATAGAAATATTAGCAATATTTGTACTTAGCCAGAAAGAACAACTATAGGGGAATTATTGTCTATTATTTATGACTTAAGTAGAGCTGTTGAATGGACCATGGTATATTTATAACTATCTTGAGGACTTAATGTGTTTACTATGTGACTGTTTCTCCATTAACTATTTTGAAACAAATTAAAAAAAGATAGATAGATAGATAGATAGATAGATAGATAGATAGATAGATAGATAGATAGATAGATAGATGATAGATAGATAGATAGATAGATAGATAGATAGATAGATAGATAGATAGATAGATGTCTTGCAGAAAGCATAAAGGGATTCCTTAAAATAAGCAGGCACTATAGATCGCTCAGTGGTACAGCCCTAGCCTAGCATGAACCTTCAGTTTAATCTTCAATACATGAAAGTCTGTAACATTGTTTCCAAATCTGCTATTGCATATTAGTTTGGATTACAAAGCAAAAAGTCCATGTGACTTCTCTCTGAACACAAATATTCAATTATGAATGGGATTAATTAAGTTGTCACTTCTCAGAAAGTAAAGGAATCAATAAATAAACAGGCAGGTGCACAGATTTTATATATATACATATATATGCATATATATACATATATAATAGAATATTTACCTGAAATATACATGATTTTGAGAAATATATTTCCATGTCATAATGTCATATGTCAATGTTTTAAACAGGATAGAAAATTATGTGGACAGGGTAGGGTGTCAGGGGTCTACATCATGGAGTTTTTTTCCTTCCATTAACAAGGCATTAATAAACATGTTTAAAACGTTGAGTTAAAGACAATCATCATTGGTTAATAGTTTCCAACATAAGAAATTAGGGTCAATCTTTCAGAAATGTATTAAATGAGGTGGGTAGGTTTGTATATAGAGTTTTGATATGCAGCTGATGTTGTTCTGGAACGTGCAATCCTCCTGCCTCAGTCATCTGGGATTACTTGGGCACGCCTCCACAAAGGCTTCTTTCAGAACCTTGTAACATATGCTGTGCAGAGTCCATTTAAGAACTGTTGAACTATTCAGACATTTCTTTGTTTTTACATCTCTCCTTTCATTAAGTTTAGGAAACAATAAATTTAATGCTATGATAAAATGGCACATATGTACATTATGTGAAATTATCTATCACTTATTTATCATATATTCATCATTTTTCTGTTTATCCATCTACCTACCTATCATCTATCTATCTCTGTGTATATCTATTCATCTACATTTTAACATGTATATGTCATCTGTATATTAATCTACTTATCTATTTAGTTTCTATCATATATCTACATACAATCTATTATCTAACTACCTACCTATCACATATTATCATCTGTCTGTCATCTATCTATTTACTTGTTATCAATTGATCATCTACCTGCAATCTATCTATCTGTCTGTCTATCTATCGATATCCATCTATCCATCTATCTATTATCTATCTACCTATCTATCATCTATTATCTATTTATCCATTGATCCATTACCTATTATCTATCTATCTATCTATCTATCTATCTATCTATCTATCTATCTATCTATCTATCTATCTATCTATCTATCTATCTATCCATCCATCAATCTATTATCTATCTATCATCCATCTATTATCTATCCATCCATCAATTTATCTATCTGTCCATCCATCATCCATCTATCTATTATCTATTTTTCTATCATTTACATATCTTTCTGTCATTACATCTTCTTTCCATACATCTGTCTATAGTGTAATCTATTAGATGTAAATAGTGATTACTTTGACAAGGAAGCATTTAGGCAACTGTATTTTCCTCCTATATACTACACCTCTTTATGTGTTGTGCATTTGCATGTTGCATGTGAATCGGTTTTACAGAATTGGGATTATTTTGAAAGATGATATTAAGCTGACCGATAAGCAAACTAGATATTCTAACCCCTACAACAAGTGACAAGTATGTGGACTGAACTGTGTGTCCATGCACCTAGAGGCTGAAGTCAAGCTTATAAATATGCATGTATGAGGAAGCCAGACCTTGAAAGAGGCAACTAAAGAGAAGAGCAGAGCCCTGTTCCTACAGACACCAGGCTGTGTGTGACAACAATGACCAGTGAAGACACCACAGAGACACTATCCATAGTCCATGCCCTGGCTGCTCTTTAATTCAGTCCATGATCCAGTATCTCAATGATCTTGCCAGTTTCCTGCGTCAGCCTCCTGAGTAGCAGAGAGAACTGTGCTATTTAGCCTATCTATTGTCATGTTTCTACCACAATCTATTACACTTTGTTAGACTCTTAAAATACTCCTGAGGGGTCCAGTGAGGTGAATCTGTGGTTAAGGTACCTTCTACCAAATCTGATGACAGGAATTCGATCTCCAAGGTACTCATGCGTGCAACAACAGAACTGACTTCTGAAAGTTGTCCGATAACTTCCACAAGCAAGCCATTGCGCATGCACGTGCACATAAACATACATGAAAATGCAAATGTAATGAAATGAAAACTATTTCTACAGGGCTGTTTCTATGCTTGTGGATGCAAGTAACATGAGGTTCTCTCTGCATTCTTGGCACTAATCCTCTCCTCACCTAACCATTTCTGTGTTCTCCATAAGTTTTCTACATTGGCCACCATAAGCTTATGGGTATCAAGGCATATATACTCGCATGCACGTAGTCACGTAGTTCACTGCATAGGTTAAATGGGTGGGTCATAGATTTATTTTGTCGCTGCTATATGTTAACTCAGAGTTGGGAATGGAACAAAATAAAATTGAGAAAATAAAATATCTTAGAGTTTCCCCTGTTTGGGAATTGTCAGAGGGTCTGTTTTGTGTTATATTCGCTTCATTGCCTAATTGTGAGTAGCAATTGCATTAAACTCCCATAAAATCATTTAAAATGAGAAGTGGAAGTGGTAAAATATTACTAACGTGTGCTTTTCTTCTTTGCAGTTCAAAATTCCCAGTCTGGGGAACTGGAGACTTACCTAAAACCAGGTTGATGAAATAGGTCAGGAAGCACTCAGGCCCGAATCCCAGCCTGTGGAAGGCGAGATGGAATTTATCAAGTCAAACAGGAGCAGAAGGTCACAGGGCCGAGAACGAAAAGCAAATGCAGATCTACAAACTATTATTTTAAGCCAAAGAAAAGCAGGTTACACAAGCCACTTCCATTTTTAAATGCCACCCCTCAGCAGTGTGGGGACGACAGGGGAGACCTTTGCCGGCTTCTCCTTTTTGCTAGAGATGCTGTTTTTCCACAGAGGCAAAGAGCAATATTTGAGAAAGAGGTTTTACAGATGCAATTACAGCGGGACACCGGGGCTCGGGTCTGCACGTGGGTAAACACGTGCTTTCAAACCCAGGGGAAAGTTTGGTTTGGCAGCCTTCACTACAGAGTGTGGCTCTGATCCTAGAGAAAGCTGAAGCTGCAGAAACTGAAGCCATCTCCAAAGACAACAGTTCAGTTAGGGTCTCAGAAGGCTTCATGCTCGTCATGCTGGGATGATGCTTCGCAGGACCGCAGAGCTACCGAGTCCTCGGCGTCCCTGTGTGTTGTCTTTGGGATCCCAGCCTTTAGGGAAAGCTATGGTCAAGACTTCAGTTTTGGGTGTCACGTGTTCAACTGCAGCTACTGATACTTCTAGAAGCTTCTAGAAAAAAAATATAACAGCATTTCCTTAGATTTTATTTCAAAATTTCTACAGAGCAAATGGTAAAAAGTGAGCTTTGTCAAAATATGAAGAATTTTGTGCTTTTAAGCAATACCTTGAAGGGGCGGGGGATGTAGATCAGCCAGTAAAATGCTTGTCATGCAGTCGGTCATGATGGCCTGAGGACAGACCCTAACACTATCACAAAAAACAAAGCATAGCAGTGGAGTTTGTAATCCCAACACTGGAACAGCAAAGACAGGTCATTCTCCAGAGCTCACTGGCCAGACAACTCGGCCAAATTAACCAGTAATAGCTTCAGGGAGAGCCATAAACTCAAACAAAAGGTGGAGATCCAGGAGGAAAACACTTTATGATTATACCTCTGGCCTCAACATAAGCATGCTCACACTTACATATATACAGACAAGAGCTTACAGCATGTACACACACACAGACACACATGTGCACACATGCACACACTTACACATATACAAACAATGACTTATATCACATGCATACACAGACAGGCACACGTGCACACATGCACATGCATATATAAAAACAAGTTCTTATAGTGCACACACATGTGCACACATGCACACATTTACACATATAAAGACAAGAGCTTATAGCATGTGTGCACACATGGACACACATGTGCACACATGCACACACTTACATATATGCAGACAAGTGCTTATAATGTGCACACACAGACACACATGTGCACACATGCACACACATATATGCAGACAAGTGCTTATAATGTGCACACACAGACACACATGTGCACACATGCACACACTTACATATATGCAGACAAGTGCTTATAACGTGCACACACAGACAGACACACATGTGCACACATGCATATATAAAAACAAGTTCTTATAGTGCACACACGCACACACTTACACATATACAAATAAGAGCTTACGGTATGTGCACACACAGAGACACATCCACACACTTACATATATACAAACAAGTGCTTATAGCACTCATACATACACATATATGCAGACAAGTGCTTATAGTGTACACACACATGCACACATATGCACACATGCATAAGCACTACTCTTAATATGGTAGAAATGGTGGCCACCAGAAGAAACAAGATATTTGTAATGCATATATCTGAATTATCATTTATAGATATAAAACATAAACTATTAAAAGTTTTAAGTTGTTAAAAAGAAACCAATTTTTAGCATAATTGGTATGATACATGATAAAATTGCTCAGGATTATCAGGAGATTATGAAATAGAACACCAGTAAGACATCACTAAGCTTAGGTTGGTATTCAATGGCAAAGCCCTTGCCTAGCATGGGGAAAACCAAGGGTTTGATTCTTAGCCACAGCTAAGAAAGTAAAAAAAAAAAAAAGATGGAATGATGTTGAGGGATTAAGAGTAAGTATGGGAATCTGAGTTCGGTTCCCAGCATCCCTGTCAAAAGGCTCACAGCTTCCCATTACTCCAGCTACTGGGAATCTGAGTCCATAGGCATCTGCCCCCTCATTTGCACACAGACACTACCCAACCAGAGCTCTCATTGGTCTCACACTACCCTTGGACAGAAAGACCGAATCTTGGGTAGTGTGTGAGTGAAGAGAGCTCTGGTTGGGTAATGTGCTTGCAATGAGGAGCGCTCTAGTCATCCCTGGCAGCTTTTACTATGTTGAACAACACAAGTACTCTGGGCCAGCCACGGAAATTCAAATGAAGGTTCGCATGCTAGTGTTTATATTTATAAAAGCTTTCTTCATAATAACAGAAAAAAAGCAGGCCAACCCAGCCATCAACAAGAAAATAAGTGACAAATCACAGTCTGGAATACTATGTAGCAATAAAATAAATAGACAAAGTAGCAATAAAATAACTCAACAAGAAAATAAGTAACAAATCACAGACTGGAATAAATCTCAAAAACAGGGCAGGGTAAAGGAGACAGGTGTAAAAGAGTGCCCGGTATATAATCTTGTTTCTATGTAGTTGGAGAATAGGCAGATTATTTATGATGTCTAGCCATGGTTATCTACAGAGGGGTTGGGGTCAGCTGGAATGAGGTGTGTGGACATTTCTGGAAGATTGAAATATTCTGCACCTTGACTTGGATATTTTATACATACATACATAATTGTCCTAACCATATAGCTGTCTGACTATTACCTCACAATCTTGCCTCAACTTGAATCATCAACTACCTTGCCTTACTGTCCAATTTAACTACTTTAGAAAATCTCAATTTGCATTCAGAGCACAGAGGTAGGAAAAATGAACGGCAGCATGGGCACTAATTTCCTTTAAGAACATTATTCTATTTTCCATGAAAATCAAGAGTTTTCAAGAAACATAAATTTAAAATATCCTTAAATAAAACAAGGTTTCTGTTTCCTAGATTGACATAGGACAGCAACACAGGGATTCACCAAGCTGCCTGGTAATTACTATTTAACATCAACTGTTAGTCCAGACACTATGGGAGCTTCCTAAATATATAGGCATCCATCCCATTCGAGTCCTTAGGATATGAAGCAATGTGTGATGAACAGGGAGCAAGGTATTGAGGCCAGTAAGCTCTGGGAAGCTCTCCAAGAGCAGCCACTTCTCTGGAGTACAGCCTGGGCATAGCCAGAAGATTCCACCTGCATGCCAGCTTTCATAAATATCCCGGAAATTGACACGACTATGCCTCAGTCAAAGTCCATTTTTCTGTTCCAGTGGCCCATTCAGCAAGCTATTTGACCTATTTTTAATAATATATGTATGTATCCTTCAAATTTTCATACATGTAAACATGTAAATCTTGCTTATATATTTACTCCCTTGCACCTCCAAGGCATCTCCCTCCCAATTTTGTCATAGTTAGGGTTTCTACTATGGTGATAAAATACCATGATCAGAAGGAAGTTGAAGAAGAAAGGGTTTATTTCAGCCTATAACTTTCCAGTCCCATCCCATCACTGAGGGAATAAGGAAGATCTGAAGGCAGAAACTCATAGGCAAGAGTTGAAACAGAGACCTTGGAGAAGTCCCCTCCTGCTCAGTTCCTTCCATCAACAACACAGGGCCACCTGCAATCACCTGTAGCATCACTCACAATTACTGACATCTTTCCACGGCAGTCTTTAATCGAGAAAATGGTCCATAGCCTTGCCCATACCCAATATTATTCTGGCATTTTTCTCATTTGAGGCGCCTTCCTCTCAGACAACTCTCACTTGTGTCAAGATGACAAAAACCAAGACAACATCTCATGTCCTTATTTTAAATAAGTCCATTTCATTATGTCTATATACACATGGATATGGGACCATATACAGGAGCATGGGAAACCTACCAGCCACAACACCACAATTAAAAAGTGACTCTACCTTAGGAGCTAGCAACTACGGATAGCTCCTCAGCTAGAGGTGGGACCTTGGAAGCCTCTCTCCTAGCATGCTGGAATTTTGACTAGCTTGATCTTGCACCAGCCTTGTGCAGATGGACAAAGTGGCTATGAGTTCCTAAGTATAAGAGCTCAGCATGTCCAGAAGACAACATCTCATAGTCCTCCCAGTTTCAGCTTCCACACTATTTCTGCCTCATCTTCCATAGTTGAAAAGGGGGAAGATATTCTGCAAATTATTAATGAAGAACTGGCAATAATTCAGTTACGGTAGAAATTATTTTATTACTCCAATGACTAAGGAGTCAGACTTCCTGGGGCTGGCTCCTTCCATTCCTAGCTAAATGCCAACTGTCTGATGTTGGGAGAAGGCCCTGAGCTTTGACAAGCATATTCAGTGGGTGGAACGTGCTCAGGTGTGCAGTGGAGTTGGTGCCAGGATCTGCAGGACTAATCAGTACACTACCCTACTTTCTGGTCCGCATTGAGGCCTAGGCACTCCTTTGCACACAACTGCTCAGTCATTTCTTCCAGAGTCCCACTATCCATTTAAAGAAAGATTGCAGAGTAGAAGCTTGTGCATTTCTCCAGAAAAACTTTTACCTAACCCTTGGATCACAGAAGCTTTTCTGTTTCCACAAATAGGAAACCTTGGCAGGCCCTGGGAGCCAAGATTCAAATCCACAAGCATATTCATCATGGAATTAAAAACAAAATTGGGAAGGATGGGATGTGCATATGATGGTCTCATGGCTGAGCAGTAATTTTGGGCAATACTGGAGAGTGCTGCCTTGGGAACCCTTGGGACTGAATAGAGACCAGGAATGGCTTTGGAAATTCCACTCCATGCCCTGTGATGAGTGATACATCCTTCATCCTGGTCCACAAAACCAACACTTCAGGAAAGTCTGTCACACATATGAATTCACCTCTGTGAACTCCCCCAATGCTAACATTCAATTCCCAGAATACAAGGGAGATCTTTGCGGTGCTGATGAAAACTCAAAGACCCTGTTTCTACCTGGGAAACATCTTGAGACTATGAGACAAAGATTGAGAAAGTCTGTTCAGTTACAAAAAGTGGCCAACCCTGAGGGAGGGGAGAAAGTAGGTCCTGGAAGGCCTGGGGATGTGGACTGTCTTTACACTCAAGGGAACCAGGGTGTATGTTACAGTTCACTAGTAAATAGAGCCTGTAGAATTGACATAGAAAGAAAGGAGATGGATTAGCTTGACTTACATACTACAGCTTTGTACAACAATGGCGTTTTGTGTTCTGCAGAGGCTGGGAGCTCAGCAGCTTAAAACTGTAAGCAAGCCCCAATTGAATGCTTTCTTCTATAAGTTGCTTAGACCACGGTGTCTCTTCACAGCAATAGAAGAGTGACTGAGTCACAAAGCTTTTTTTTTCTATCACTGCCTTTTATCTTGTGGGGTGGGACACTTCCCTTTTTTAAGATGGGCCACTGACCCACTTCAACCAACCTGAAAAAGCCAGTCTCACAGATTTGTCCTAGAGCTTCTCTCCTGGTTGATTCCAGATTCAGTTAAGTTGACAAGATCAACTATCTCAGGAACCACACATAGCTTCTGCATCAAAGGAATGCCTTGTCCTAAAGTTCTTGTGCTTAGCCAGAACTTTAGGGTGGGGGTCCTTTAACTAGGAAGAATTCCATCTTTGCCTTCAGCCAGCAATAGTAATAGCTGCTGTGTTCACAATACATCTCTGTCATGAGATGTATTGTGACATAGACAAGCATTTGCTGAACCGGAAGCCACTAATGCGGATACCAAGGATAATTATGGCTATGATGCTGGGCATGTTGACACAAAGATGTGGCAATAAAGATGACAAGACTTTCATAATACAACCTTGAGTTACAGCCGTCCTCACCCCTTTACTCCTCCATGTACATAAGGAAGATCTGCCAGTGTTGGTGGCCTGAGGGTAGAGCAGTGTAGTCAACAGAGGAAGGAAGCTTCTGCCAGCACCAGCAATGAAGTGGCCATTAACTCTTCAACTTGTAGGCTATGGGAATGGCTTAGTGGAGCAGAGCAGCTGCTAATCAAGAAGCTGAGTTCTCCAGCATCCATGGAAACAAATGGGCTTGGCCATGCATGCCTAGAATCTCAAAACTGTGGAGGGGGGAGAGAGAGGGTCACTGGAGCTTATGGGCTGTCATCCATCCTAACTCCTGATCCAATGAGAGACCCTGTCTCAAGGGAATAAGGCAGGAACTAATAGAACAGGAAAACCAGCATCCTCTTCTGGACTCTGTACATGCGCACGTGCATGTATGTATACACACACACACCACACGCATGCACACATACATATGCACACAAATACATACACAGCACACACACACACACACACACACACACACACACACACACACACACACACACACACACTGAGAGTGATTAGAAATGAGATCATATACCAGGAAACCAGCCTGAAGAAGACAAATGTGAAGGGAATTTCTGTTTTGATACAGAATGAAAACTTGAATTTCCAAGGTTACAAATCGGTAACATTCTGGTACTGTCTCAGTGTGATGCTCCTTGTTATTTGAAACTTTTACGTGTATGCAGTGTTTGAAGGTGACTTCTCCTTCCAGGGCATACCCACGGTCGTGTGGGTTGTTTTGATCCACTGGTGCCAGTGGCAACCATGATGATAGTTTGTTTCCGTGGCACCAACTTGGTCCGGATAGAGTTTCAGGTCAGAATCTGCCAGCAGTTCCAGAAGACTAAGAATTTTTTGTTTTATGCAAATGTCTTTAATTCCTAACTCATGAGAATTATATAAGCAAGTATAAGGCACCAACCCTCTTGTTTACCAGTGTAAAAAGTAAAAAGAAAGCAACTTTTCTGTATGCTATAATTCGTTCTTCAAATGTTGAAGGCTTGGTGCTCCTGGGAAGTGCTGTCAAGTTTGCAGTGACCCGAGAGGAGGTCCTGGGATATTTGTGGGTTGTGGCCTGGATACTGTAGGATACCTGTCTCTTCTCTGTCTCTCCTTTGCCTTTTAGCTGCCAGTCTGGGGGCACCTTCTGGAGCAGCAATTGTCCTGTGGTACACTGTCCTGCCATAGGTCCCAAAGTACAAGGACCAAAGACTAGACCTGGAATCTCCAAACTGTAAGCCAAGACAAACCTTTCTCCCTTCTACGTTGTTTATCTTAGGTATTCTTTTGCTGCAACAGAGAACTAACTACATGCAGTAAAATGCGTCTTACATGAACTTGGCATGCTTCCTAATGTCCTCATGGTAACGATTAAATAAAACGAGTGTATCATTCTCACTTTTCAAGCAAGGTACTGGGGTCCTAGTACCTGTGGAGTGGTTTAAACATAAATGGTGTTACAAAGAAAAGCCAAAACTAGAGGCAATATCTTCTGACTAAGGCTATTATCATCTTCCCTCCGAATCCCTGGGCTTTTTGCAAAGAAATTTCATCCGATTTAAATATAGCTTGCCAAAAAATTAGTATGCTAATTCTTATTACTAGGCATTATGAGAAAAGTGTGTGTGTGTGTGTGTGTGTGTGTGTGTGTGTGTGTGTGTGTGTAGGTAGGCATACAAGAACAACCTTGTGGAGATGAAACTGGTTCTCTTTCCACCTTTTCACCTGGGTTCTGGGGGTTAAACTAAGCCTGTCAGAGCTGTGTGACTGTGCCATTGTGTGGCAAGTACCTGTATTCACTGTGCTCCTCTTACTGAGCTCATTCATCTTGCTTTTTAGAGACAGGCTCTCTGGAAGGAAGCTTCTGCCAGCACCAGCAATGAAGTGGCCATTAACTCTTCAACTTGTCAGCTATGGGAATGGCTCAGTGGACCAGAGTAGCTACTGAGCAAGAAGCTGAGTTCTCCGGCATCCATGGAAACAAATGGGTCTGGAATGCCTGGGGACATGGACTGTCTGCGCACCCTTGTGCTTGCCTGGCAGGCACTTTACCAACTGAGCCATATCCCCAGCCCAGTATTATTAAGTTCTCTGTTAAGGATATGGATGAAGCTTCTCACAGCAAATGTGAATGAATAGATCAAAGGATCCAGGCACTCCGCTAGGTTTGCTATATGTTCAGTATCACGGTTGTTATGCCCAGTGTGCTCATGAGCTTCCTGGTACCGTAACAATATTCACGAGAGGACCATCTTACAAAAGAGGAATGGTTTATTTGGGTTCACAGTGTCGGAGGTTCCAGTCAATGGTTGATCCTGTTACCTTTGTGCCTATGGTGAGGGGACACATCACGGTAGAAATAAGTAGCAGAACTGTTTACTTTCCAGGAGGAAATTTTACTTCATGCCTGGGATGTGGAAGAGAAGAGACTGGCATCATCCCATCCACTTCAAGAACATGCCCCTAAAATCATAAAAATCCCCCACTAAGTCCTCAAAGATTTTTTTTTATCACCTTCCAATGGTGCCAAGCTGAAGAACCGGCCTGCAGCACATGTGCCTTGGAAGATGTTTATGATCAAAGTTATTGGTCTCAGGGTTCCCAGAACCAACTGTAGGTAGGTCAGTGTGAATGAAGTACCCTACAAGTTTCCAGGCTTTAGGGTCACACAGCCAGGGAGAATTCAAACCCCTCGCACTAGGTCCAATCTCAGTGAAGGTATACAGCCTCTGAGGTCTCCGGTACTAGCCTGCTGAATGCTGACAGTGCTCCTGTCTCAGCCCAGTGGGTGACTGGCAGCCATTGTTGGTAGAGTTGGTAGAGCACAACAGGTCAGAGGCACTATTGACAACTGCAGGCTACTGTCACTGAAGGTAACAGGAACATTTGTTTAGAAGGAACCATCTCACGGTTCATTATGTCAGTTTGTTTAAGCCAATTGTACTAGTAAGCCCCAGTTTCTTTTTTTGCCCATTAAAAGGCTTGGAGGGGCAGCTCTGTGTCATTGAGGACTGACTTTTCTAGCGGCAGAAGATGTGTAATAAAATGCACAATCCCTAAATGAAAAGCCTATGAACCGTCTCACATAATGGATTTGCAGAGCTGACTTAAAGGCTCGCATGATGACTTCTAGAGCATGGTTCCTATGGCTGTCTTTCCTTTTATTCTGCAAGCTGCAGAAACCAGCACTGTGGGCACAGTAGTAGATGCCATGTGGCAATGCTTGATGGGGATCTGGCAAGATTACTGAATTGGAAGCATAAAGCCTTTAGGACTCTACCTAGTATCTACTGCATCTCCATGGTGACTATCAGTGATACTCAGCCATGGCTCCAATTGACATAGTCTTTAAAGATTCGTGAGACTTCCCAGCAAGCCAGCCTAGTGTATTCAGCAAGTGCCAGGCCAGTGAGAGACCCTGCTTCCAAGACAAATCCAGACCAAACAAAGAGGTAGTGATTGAGGAATGACAGCTCAAGTTGTCCTCTAACCGTCACACATACGTCCATGAACTCACACACATATGTGTGTGTGTGCACTTGCACATAAATGAATACACAGATAGAATGTCTACCTCACTCCCAAAGTCTCACCAAATTTTTATGGCCTAATGCCTCAGGGAGATTTCATATGTGCTCCAGAGTGTTCTGTTTTGACTTCCATCCTTAGTAAACCAGTAAGACTCTCCCAACTGGCAGCAAAGTTATCTATCATTCCTTGACATTTGTGAAAGGGGAATGTGGAGAGATGACACTGGACAGATGGTTATTAACACCCACACCAAACACCACACACCACACCCTGCATATTGCACTACATGCTACACACTGCATACTGTGCACTGCACACCATGCACTGCACACTGCACACCACACACTGCACAGTCCACACTACACGCCATACACTGCACACTGCACACCACACACTACACACCATGCAATGCACACTGCACACCACACACTACACACCATGCAATGCACACTGCATACCCCACACTGCACACCACGCACTACACACCATGCAATGCACACTGCATACCCCACACTGCACACCACACACTACACACCATGCAATGCACACTGCATACCCCACACTGCACACCACACACTGCACACCATGCAATGCACACTGCATACCCCACACTGCACACCACACACTACACACCATGCAATGCACACTGCATACCCCACACTGCACACCACACACTACACACCATGCAATGCACACTGCATACCCCACACTGCACACCACACACTACACACCATGCAATGCACACTGCATACCCCACACTGCACACCACACACTACAAACCATGCAATGCACACTGCATACCCCACACTGCACACCACACACTGCACAGTTCACACTACACACCATACACTGCACACTGCACACCACACACTACACACCATGCAATGCACACTGCATACCCCACACTGCACACCACACACTACACACCATGCAATGCACACTGCATACCCCACACTGCACACCATGCAATCCACATTGCACACCACACACGGCACACTGCATAGCACACATTACACACCATGCAATACACACTGAATACTGCATACTGCACACTGCACACCATGGACTACACACCACACACTGAACACCACACACTACACATTGCATAACATGCAATACACACTGCATACTGCATACTGCACACTGCATACCCTGGACTGCACACCATGGACTGCATACCACACACTACACATTGCACACCATGCAATGCACACTGCATACTGCACACTGCACACCATGCAATACACACTGCATACTGCACACTGCACACCATGGACTGCACACCATGGACTGCATACCACACACTACACATTGCACACCATGCAATGCACACTGCATACTGCACACTGCACACCCCACACTGCACACCCCATATTGCACACCCCACACTGCATACCATGCACTAAACACCACACACTGCATACCATGTACCACACACCACACACACACTCACACATGTAGTCACTATCTCATCTACCGTGTTAATGGAAAGGGCTTCGTTTTTAAAATAATAAAGATTCAGATCAGACTAAAATCTTATTCATGAAGTATTATCTACGGTGGGTATAGAATTTTCTGTTCCTTAGGAGTCAGGCATTTTGGTCTAGTTACCATTCTGCTCCCCCTACCCCAACCCTTGCTGTTCAGATTTCAGTTTCAAATCATTAGTCACACTCCTGCTTCTCAGGGAAAAATCCCGATAAGTAGAGCCAGGGTCCCTTGGCAGATGTGGCCCTAATCATCTCACAGCACTGTCTTTTATGCAGTTAGCTCTTTAATTGACTTTGCCTGCATCCACTCTGCCCTCCAGGAAACAGACACGGTTCCCAGGGATTGTCAAAAGACGCCTGTCTCCAGAGCAGATCTAATCCACTTGGTGCCATTGAAAACCCTTAAATGGCAGTTCTCATCCCATTTGTAAGAACTCTGAGTTCAAGTTACATTTAAATCCCAGTTGCTGCATCAGCTCTGTGGCAGAAAGGAGGGGTGGTGGGGGTGGGGGCAGAATTGGGCTCATCTCTAGTTTTCCCTTATACATATTATTACTAGAAGCAGAGCTCTCATATAGAAAGCTGTATCTACCCAGGTCTAGGAGGCAGGCTGTCTTTGGATCCAGACTCCTCCACTGCTGTTCCTAAAAGTAAACATGCTTGCTTGCTTGCTTGCTTGCTTTCTTTCTTTCTTTCTTTCTTTCTTTCTTTCTTTCTTTCTTTCTTTCTTTCTTTCTTTCTTTCTTTCTTTTCTTTCTTTCTTTCTTTCTTTCCTGAACAGCCTGTGTTAGCAAAATGTATTGGTGGGTCCTTTTTCAATATTATTAAGATCCCTAGTTTCCCAGTGAAGCAAAACAACGCTGCACAGATAGTGGTGACATGATGGTCCAAGTGACCCTCCAAAGTACACAACAGAGCACCGCCATGTTTTCCTTTATTTTGTTTGCCTGCAAACCCACACATTACATGGGGATCTTTTAACCTTTGGACTTCCCATGAGTTATCTGTCCTGTGTATCTATCTGTTTGGATAAGACCCTGAGACCAATTGCTTTGTGTTAGCTTCCCAATCATTTTCCACATTGACTATGGCCATTCCATTTACATGTTAAATGTTAATGAAAGAAAATTGAGAGACAAAATTGACTGACACCAGTTAGAACTTAAAAAAAAATTAAAACAATTTTTCCCCAGCCTTTGCTCTCAAAAGGATGACTCTGAGACTATTTATTATTAAATGCTTAGTCCATAAGCTTTGGCCTATCCCTGACTAATTTGTAATTTATTTAACCCATTTAAACTATTCTATGTCTAGCACTTGGAGAGTTACCTCTCCTCAGTCTTGGCCTTCTTCCTACATGTCGTCTGTCCCAGCATATCCTTTTATTCTCTCATTATTTCCCAGAATCCTCTCTCTTCCTGCCAGTGTCCCACCTCCTACTTCCTGCCTCACCTCATTGGCCATTGACTTTTTTATTGACATGTGATGCTTATAAGAGATTCTCTCTATAAGAACCTGTACCAGGCCCTAGAAACAGTGCCTCAGTTAAGACTCCCCACAGCCTGTGTCAACCCACAGGAGACTTGCATTGTCTTATAGATGAGTGAATCTGAGGCTTAAGACAGCGACTCTGTGAGGAGAACACTGCTAAAGGATGGTCACCCTAAGATTCAGTCACAGGTTTTCTCCCTTGAGCCACACTGCTTTGGAGTCTGACACCTATAGACAAGAAGAGCATGGCGAAGAGCATGGCTTCTCCTCAGTTGTCTTCGCCACCTCTCTACTCATGTCTGTGTACCTTACACATACAGGACAGTCTCTGGGGTGTTTAAAAATCTATTCTCCTGTCTAAACTAGTTTACACTCTCACCTAAACCCGTCATCTCTTGACATGTAGTATCGTCTACGAATTCCCAGAGCACCTTATCAGATGCACTGGGGAGCATTAGGCATACTATCCTCCACAGGGACTCTTGCAATATGTGGGTTAATAAAATGGTCAGGTTCAAGAGCTCCCTTCACAGGATTGATGTGCCTTCTCAGAGGTCAGCTTTCCTCACTGAGAAGTACGAGTGCCAATACCTCCCCTTGCTGGTCTTCACATAAAATTAAATGATGTGGCAAGTTCCTGGCATATGGAGGTATTCCATAAAAGTCACCTCTGCTGTCTTCCACCTGGTGATCTCAGAGATCACCCAGGCTGGACAAACTAAACAATTCATTGTATGAGTTACCAATGGTGACCAAGAACACATGGAGTCCTTGGGGAGCCTCCTGACCCTGGGTCTATAGAGTTCTAACACAACAGAAAGGGAAGTGCAAACATGTGGGAGGTGAGAACCTAAGATGATATACAGCAATTCTGAGCAGTGATTTAGAGCTTTGTAGATCTAGGCACTTCGGTGCCAAAGAGAAGCTGGAAGGGGATGATCTGATCCAAGCAACATTGGTCTGAAATGAGAAAGTCATTAAGAGATACACAGAAGGACGGCAGGCCAGACCTTTTGACACTGCTCCTTGGCTACCCCATGCAGTGCTGACATACCTTTCCATGGCTCAATTTATGCATATCCTATATTTTGAAGAGAATAAGTCCAATATCCTTAAATTAACCATAGGATTAGTTTTGTTCTCAATGTTACATGCTGAGAAGACAGATTCATGGGAATCCCATAATTTACCTGAGCACACAAGAGGTAGCGACAGAAGGAATCAAGATTCAAACTAATTCTGCTTGATCTCAAAACATGCCCATTTTGTTTTTTACTTGAGAAAGTGACAGTCACTCTGAATAATCTAGGTGACTTTAGGTTCTCTGGGTGGGAGTCATCAGTCTCACATGGGGCTACACACGTGATGAGGTTAATAATAAAACTGTCCTTTAAATTGTTTTAACCCACCAATGGGGCCTTATCTACTGCTACCCTAGAGTTAACCAGCCACCCCAGAGTGACCACAAGGTTCAAAGTATCGCCTCCATGTTCTCCCACCATTCCCGCAGAAACAAATCCCCAGTCTGTTTCTACCCAATGAAAGCACACAGGAAGCTTATCCGGAGAACACCCCAGACTAGTGGACAGGCCCTTGACAGAACTCTACCTGGATCAGATCCACATTTTTGCTTTTGTTTAGATGAAGCAGGTTTAAAGTTGGCTTCCCAAAACCTTGTCCACACTCAAGAGGATCTGTGAAGAGTTTTGTTTTGTTTTGTTTTGTTTTGTTTTATTCTCTTCTCCATTCAGAATAGTTGACACCTGTGGAGGCTAATGACTGAGAGGTGGGTGAGTCCAGGAAAACTCTTGGAGTAGGGGTAAGGTCCAGGATGATTGTGGGGCACTTGGAAAACATAGCAAAATAATGCAGGACAGGGTGGGACACTAATGGGAGGTGTCATAGAAGCTGTTGCAGACTGATATAGGAGAATGTCGATGCTTTCACAAGCCCCCTGGCTGTACTAGTGTGCAGCTGCCGGTTAATACTCTTGCACTTTCCCCAGCTTATCTACCCTTAGAAATGTTCATGTTGCTGTCGATTGCTGTGCAAGTTTAGGAATAGCAACCTCTCGGCACTTCTTCACAGTGCTGATAAAGGTGGAACTCTGTCTTGTATATGAAGATGTTACTAGCTTTAGTTTATTCCATACAACCTCCTACACTTCCATCACCACAACAAAAGCCAAGAATCATAAGCAACAAATACATAAAATAAATAAATAGATGATAAATAAATAAATAAATAAAACAGTATAGTTTTCTGAGAAAAATCTTTGATGTAAAGAGCTCTCTAAAGCCTAACATCTTCCTTCATGGACAGGACCTGGATTTCATCATCCTCACATCAGGGCGCCTATGGAAACAGAAAGACAAATGAAAGGCATGTCCTATGGTGGACAGCACCCACGGAGTTCTGTGAGAAATGGAGTATTCTCTAACAGACTGACAGAAATGACCCTGGTTGTGTAACCATCAAAACAAACAAAGGAGAACCACTAGGTTGACTAGAAAAGGCAGCCCCCCAGATATCAGGCTTAAGAAGTCAGGGATGGCCCCCTCCCTAAGCACAAGCCTTTCAATCAATTATAGGTTAAATAAGAGTTACTGGAGTGAGCTGTTTGTATAACACAAATTGACCTCTCACCCCCACCCCCTTTAGTTGTATCGGGTCTGGAAAATTAGAAAGATCCTCAAGCTTCCGTGGAATCAACAGTCTTATCTCTCTGGTTGGCCTATCAGCCTGCATTTAGCTCTTAGCTAATCTCAGTGCAGCTGAGCCTCTCTCCAGCAGGGAGGAGAAGGTTACTGGAAGAAGGGAATGTGCTCACAATTGTGAAGCAAGATGTGCAGGCAAGAGGAACAGAAGCATATTAACTCCCAGTGTCCCAAATGTGCCTAGGAACAAAATTTATCTGGAGTCCACATTTTATAGTACATGGAAGGAAAAAAAAATCTCAAAACTTAACAAGTGCTGAAGGAACTAATGAATCCTGTGGAGGATCTTCTGGAACTTCCCACCTCTTCAGCAATTCATGAGATAAAGAGCATTCTAATGACTTCTTATAGAGAGCTCCTGGTTTACTCCAGCGTCAGCCAGTAGGGGATGGCAGGCAGTCACATGGCCATTGATGTTGAGTGTCAATCAGACCAATTGCATTTGACATTCATGTGACTTTAAGACAAGACTTTGATCCTCTGGGTATATCAACTTCATCATGAGGAAATTAAAAATTCCTTTTCCATTGCCTCATGATATTGTTGTGAACTGAAGTGGAGTCCCATGGTATACTATCCATTGCCTAGGGAATGGGACTATCCACAGTGGGCTGTAACTTCCCCCATTAGTCAACCTAAGTAAAACAACTCCCTAATAGACATACCCACAGGTCAACTCCATGTAGGCAATCCCTCATTAAGACTCTCTTCCCATGTAATTCTACGTTGTGTCAAGTTGACAAAGCTATCTACCACAAGTACCATTTTCAATGCAGGACTAAAAATAACTTTTGTTAGATCATAAACACTCCATTAAAAACAAAAGTCAGTACTCATCATTTACTAAGATTTCACAAACTTCTACTGATTAAAACCATTCTTAAGCTCTGGAAAAGAAAGCCTGATTGAACTTAACACCATGTTTTTAAAAGGAGCACCATTTCTTATGTGCTTTCCTGGTGCTGTGAGAAAACACCATAACCAAAAGCAACTTTTAGAAAGGATTTATTTCAGCTTACAGTTTGTATTTCATAATTCAAGGAAGTTGGGGCAAAACCTCAAAGCAGGAACCTAGAGGCAGGAACTAATGCAGAGGAATTCAATAGGTAACATTCATGGAGGAATGTTACCTATTGGCTTGCTCTGTATGGCTTGCTCAGCCTGGTTTCTTATACTCTCTAGGACCACCCACCTAGGACCACAACACTGTGCCAGCGTTTGCATGGGTACATCTTGTTTAGGAATGAAGTGAAATCCCCTAAATTAACAGCATATAAGATCTAATAGTCTATGGGTAATTTGTTCCTCATGTGACCTGCAGTGGGTCAGACCCATATACCTACCCAAGTAGATATAAACAGTAAGGACTTAGGTCCTGCAAGATGCTAGACTAGTAGCAGAACAGGTAAAAGGATGGTCTGTCACTGTGAATAGCAAGACTGTTGAGCCCTGCTAAGCTCAGTTTCTGCTTTCTTATACTGTTTGGGTCCACCCATACCATCCTTAAACAAGAAAATGACCAACAGGCTTGTCTACAGGCTGACCTGGTGGGAGCATTTTATCAGCTGAAGATACCTCTTCCCAAATGACATAAAATCTAGCCAGCATGCATTATTAACAGAAAGTACTGTCAAATTATTTAGATGTCACAGGCTCATTATTTTAGTGCTTGCTATTGACGCCTCTTAATGTGCTACCATGAGGCCCTCCCTCCACAGGATACTCTATTACCAGCTAGCACTTATCTTGGCTGAGAAAGTTCTAGTATAAGAAAACAGTCTGTTACTCTCAAGTCCTCTACTGATACCCACACAGTACTAGATAAAATATCCTCCATTATGCTGGAAGGAAGAGCATCCCATTCTCAAACTCCCACTTCCTAATTTCAGACAGTTGTAACTATACTTTGTCTCATAGATCAAGTAATCCAATGTAGTTCAAGTTGTAGATCTTGAATATGCAGATTATCATAGCTCATCTGCATGAGCTTAAATAATCACATGATTCTCTATATGTAGAGAACTTCCTCCTGCTGGATTTAGAGCCATGTATAAGGAGAAATAGAAGCAACAAGGCAGACAGGAGAGGAGGAGGTGACAGAGATTCATTTATAAAATGCGAGTAAGGTCTCCATCTTCTCTTGCTAGATAGGAGAACCCACAAAAGAACCCTAAATCCTTAAATAACTAGACACCTTCAGGACAATCATTGATGCAGTAGAATCTTTGGTCTTTCAACTCCATGAAACTGACCTGCATACATTTAGTTGTCTGACAAGCAAACTTTCCTCAACAACTCTAAGTTAAAGCTCAGTAAGCTACCTTGGCTGTAATTATAAGAGATCATGAGCAGATCTGGGCAAGGTCACCCACATTTTAGGAGACAGTAATTTTGGAATGTCTTAGCATGTTGGACTTATGTTAATTTCTCATGGCACCAACAAAATACCTTTTGCACTGAGCACACTCTTCTTTTCATAGAATGGTTCAAGTTTAGCCAATGGCCCCCATACCTGAGAAACTCAAGTCTTGTATGGAACTGAAAACAAATGAATAAGTCTGCATTTGGGGAAGGAGGTATGAAGAGATGGACAAAATACACCCCCATAGCTAATTTGAATCTCCAACAAAAATTGTCCACTAACTAAATCAAAGTTTATTCAATATATAAGAAAGTAGACAATAACTAAAAGTCTGCTTTGGAATTGCTAAACCACTCCTCTCCCCACATCAAATAGTATTAGTCCTTTAAGTGCAATGAAAGATGGCTACTTTTAAAGACAGACGTGTAAGTTAAGGTCTAAGACATGGAAGCATATGCCAATGTTCTCTGGACACACATTCCAGTTAATCCCCTTCCTCATTCATTCAGTAGGGAAAATTCTGCCAGAACACATATCCAGTGTTTTCTTTGCATGTAGTATCTAAGAGTTCAAGTTATAATCTTTAAAATAAAAATAAAATGGGAAGGTTTTCATAGTATAGTAACTCAATAGAAAATTTGTTTGGGGGCTGAAGGTGGCTCTGTGGTTAAGACCACTTGTTACATTTGCAGAGAACCTGTGTTCAGTTCCCATGGTCCCATGGTGGCTAACTCCATCTGTAACTCCAGATCCATGGGCTCCAACACCATCTTCTGGCCTCTTCTGGGTGCTAGGCATATATGTGGTACACAAACATAACAAATAGGTAAAACACTCATACACATAAAATAAAATAAAAACTACATAATTTTTTTACAGAAATCATAAAATACAGCTGTGATATAAAAGAAGAATGTGCATCCAGAGTAGATAGAATCAGCCCTACCCGAAAGCACAGCCCCTGACTTCTGTAAGAATTGCGACCGATGAGAGAGTTAAATATCCTACAAACCCCCACCGAGATGTGGTTTTCATTATTACTTTTTTGGTGATTCAGCCAGTGGAGAACATGACACACCATTTATGAGGTGCAGAGGTTGGTGAGCTAAGAGTTTCTGAGCTAAAGAAAAAAGGTATGGGCTGCAATAAAGAAGTTACTGTGTGTTTCCTGCAAACAACCACTCAAAGCACAGTGAAATCTTGGTTGGAGGAATCCCATTGGGAATCATGCTGACTGTCTAGACTGTAGGCTCCTCGGTATTCTCTTGAGAGCCCAGAGAAAAAAGATCCAAGACTGCATTTGGGTAGAGATGATGACACCTATGACCTCTGTCGCCAGCATTGTCTTTCTGAGCACTGACAAGCACAGGCACAGGCGTAAGCTTTCAAGGAGATGTAGCTGAGCGTCCCTCGAGCTCTTATGGGTCTGTTTCTCGCTGCAACATCAACATATGTTATATATTTTTTAGGCCTTGTGCAGCCACAAGAAACAGATGCTTCATGGAATTATGGGCATGTAGATTTATTTTGCTCGAGTCAACATGGGGAAATAAAGGAGTAGAGCATTGTGGGTGAAGTCTTTAACGATTCCATCACACCACCTGCATTCCCACTCAGTTCAGAGATTCCTGCGGAAGGCGGCCTGACCTCTCTTTCAGGCCAATGTTGCTCAAAACCCGTTCCTGGAATACTGCCCCAGTGGGATGATCTGAACTTGTAAGACCATGTAGGTCCTTTGTTCTCGTCTTTCCTTTCTTCCCTTTTCATATATAAGCAGCTGAAGTATTTCAAGATTTTAGAGAAGTACAGAGAATAATTTATTGAACGTCCCCATAATCACAACATAGCTCATTAAAATTTATTTTTTGCAGATTAATCATCAAGTTATAAGAACTGCTGAAAGTATGTTGTTGGTCCCAGACAGTGAGTAGACACCTTTAATATCTATTTTCAAGCATAGTTGGTGTTTATTAGGAAAAAAATTAATAGAGATTTAAGAGGAGCATTTAGAATTAAGGTGAACTGGTGTAAGAGAAGGAAACTGATGTGTGTCCTGGAGCCACCACGGGTTTTCCAAAGCAGATTCATTTAAGTTTTTAAAATATAGAAGAATTTTAAAATATAGAAGAATTTGAGCTGGATATAAAAGTTTGTCTACAATGGTAGCACTTAGCAGGGGTAGGAGGTATAAATTTACCCCAGGCTTCACTGTAAACACTAGGCTAGCTTCTGCTACAGTGAGATCCCAAAAAGCAATCAAGCAATCAAGGAAAGAAAACAATATAGCATTCAGAGTTGGGTTGAGCCTTGCCTTAGACCCCTCTGTCATAACCTTTTCTCCAGAACTTACTGCATGCTTACTCAGCGTTCCAAAGAGAAGGCAAAGAAAGATTCGCTATGGTTCTCATCTTAAAATTGTGTTCTTTGAGGAAGATACCAGTATTCTGTCTCCATCTCCCTGATCCTGCCTACATCAAGCACCGTCTTCTTTTACTAAAAGTGAATCACTCATCTTCACCCACACCCTTCCCTCAGCTTAATAAGGTCATTACTATTAAGACTACTAAAGTGTTCTGATACATCCCCGCCCATCTTGATGCCAACCAGAGAACACAGCCTCAGTTTCTCCGGCTTAGTAAGTACTCAGTTATCCTCTCCTCCAGTAGTCCCATGGACCACTTGGTCAGTGAAACCACCCTTCCCTGAAGACTATCTCTTTGTCAATACTTGGCTCCATTTTCTTTCTTATCTCCACCATTTCGGAGCACACTGAATTCTTCATCGCCAAAGCATGGAGAAAAGAAATACTAAAGAGCAGCCAAGAGAGTCAAGGTCCTTCTTGAATTAAGCCCAAGCTTTCTTGTAAAAATATGTACTAACTGTTTGAGAACAAGTTCTTATTTCCACTGGTGTCAGGCACACTTAGCCCACCAGAATGCAGCAGAACATAGCTAACACACACTGACTGTGTGTGAAAGCAATTTACAAAGGGGTGAAGATGCTCCCATCTCACTCTCACAAAGAGAAAGATTTGGTTCAGAAGTCAGTTTGTCTAGATTCAAACACACGCGGCTAGAAACTGACCTCTGGGTTTGATGCTAGCAGGTATTCTTTCTGCTAGTACAGCTTGCTTCCCTTGTGACTAGCCATTCCTTGGGACTTATCTCAATGAAAGCATTGCATGAAAATAATTCCCTCGAAAGGGTATGTAGCCTGTAATATATTCCAAAGCCACAGAAAGAACCTAGAATCTAGGCCAGTGGCTTTATAGATCAGTGTATTGCCAACAGACTCTTTCATAAGGAATGATGAAAATAAATTAATAACTTATTATTAAAAAACCTTAAGGAAAAATCTATGAAGAGTTTCACTGATGCACTTGGCAGAGATGTTTCCAAAGCCTGTTCAGGTCAACATACAGCTATTCCTAGGACAAGAAGAACTGTTTTAGAGGGAAAAAAAGAAATTTCAAGGAGTGTGTGTAGATGTTTTGAAACTTTTATTTGGAACCCATCATTAAGACAAAGGATTGGGCTGATGGTCTAGTTCAGTGGCAGAGTGTCTGTTCAGGATGGGCAGGACCTTGGCATTGAAAAAGAAACTGCCACAGGAATTCATTAGCCAAATGCATTCTTATGGCAAAATACAGAGTTCGCGTCCTCAGAGATGGATTAAAACATTGACTTGACTCTATCTATAACCAACACACTAATGAGCATGGACTCCAACCTTTCCATCTTAATTCAGATTTCCCATTTCTAGCCACAAAGCAAGATGGTGGTGGGTAATATAAAAGTAGAGGATATTTTAAGGAAGAAGGTTTCTACTCGTCCATATTTTGAATTTTACCAAAAGATCAAATTTGGAGTCCTTTTGGTTAGGTGAAAGTTTGAGTCACATCTCACATTCCCCCAAAGAGTTCATCCACCTCTGCCTCTGAAAATGCACAAATTGAATCCTGAAGCATGTTTTATTACTGTTTTCTTAGGATAGTGAAGGAGTCTTGGAATTTAACATCCCTCAAAGCTGAAGACATTAAAGGCCCACTGTGTCCCACAAAATCCAAAGCATCTGTCCACGGTGTGTTGGGACTTCCTGTGGGAAGCATAAGCCTTAAAAATGTCCATTTCTACCACTCATCTAAAAGATGTAGGGCTTAATATTCCATGGTTCACACAAGTAGGAAAGGCTGTTGGAGGGTAGGTTGTCCCTGTAGCTCTTTGTGTGTGTCAGTCTAAAGGTGAAGGGGAAGGTGGTGAACATCCAGATGTGCGTAGAAACAGATGTGCCTGACTCTTGTGGATCTGGGGACTTGGAAGCAAAAGAATGGAGTTCTATTTCACACTCCACTTCCCTTGATTTCTTTTAAGTGCCATTGTTAAAGGACTGCAATTCCTGTAAAGGTCTTTGACTATTTCAGTTTATGGATGAAGTTTTTTTCTGCTATTTTGGATGATGTCTCACAGTGAGACAGAGTTGTACATAAGTCAATAGTTTTTTTCTTTTGGAGTCATAGAAACTCTATTTTCATACTGTTTGTTGCTTGTTGTACTTTTTCTTTTTTGTTTTTTGTTTAGGTTGATTTCTATGTTTTTTTTTCATTTCTTTGTGTACATGTGGATCTGTGTGTGCATTCTGCATTCTGGGTGCAGGTGTCCAAGGTAAACGGAAGAGGGCGCTGTATCCTCTGGAGCTGGAATCATAGGCAGCTATGAGCTCAGATGTGGGCACTAGGAATTGAAACCTAGTTATCAAGGACTTTAACCACCATCTTTCCTGCCCTGGATGTTGTTTTAATCTTTCCTGGAAAGTTGGAGTGAAGAACAAAATTCATAATTTCCCCAAATCAAAGAATGTGAAATACATCACACAGGTTGTCAATGAGTACTCATGTGAGAAGGCTTGCTTCCTCTGTATTCTTCTTGTACCTCACAACAGTCAGCGTTCCTGTCAAACACCATCAACCAGCAGGTGCAAACTACTTCTGTCCATTTCTGGGAAAACCCTTCATGGAGGACTGAGTTCAAGCCAAATCCTTAGACCATATCTCAACTCCCTTACTGTCTTTAACTAAAAAACAGTTTCCCTAGGCAGCAACTAAAGAAAGTATCAATTTGAAATCAAATCTCCATCTTACCAATCATTTTTACTACAGTCTACAAAGGCAAAGAAAGCTGAAATATTGAATAATAAGCAGACAATAGCAATGCAGTCAGAGACGGAAGTAAGTTTGCTCTGCAGAACTGTGCCCTGAGAGATGTGTCAACTACCATTTATACCTCTTTTTAAAATTTGAATACCTTTCGATATAACACAAAATCATGTTAAAATAATTTTTACTAAACTGAATAAACACCAAACCCATCACTCTGATATAACAGCCATTTTCTCCTTTGTACACTGTCTCATTTATAACTACAATTCTAAAGTGTCACTAATTATGAGTTATGTACAACAACATTACTGAACTTCTCTCTGGGCTTATGGTAATTTTTTGTTTCTTGAATCTTTATAATGATCATTACTCTAATTATTGTCATCGAGTTAGAGTAACATAATTTATTTATCTATGGTTGAACATATATCTGTGGTCTATTCCTAGATGTCTTAACATTAACTTCATATCTCTGGTCACTTCATCTGCAAAGTAGGAGTAAAATACTTACAAGATTAAGTGCATGTTGATGAGTACAAAGCATTTAAGATGATGTCTAGCACCCACACGCATATTGAGTTACATACATAGATGGTTTCTGAAATACATTTGAAATTTGCTTCTTTAGTGAACATCGCTTATGCTTTGATTTTTCTTTCTTTTTTGTTATTAATAATGCTTCCCAGGAGTAAGATTTCTAAAGGAAATCAATTTAATATTAATTTATCCTAACAAAAATTAATTCTACTTACAACATAGACTAAATTAGCAGCTATTGAAAGTGTTTTAATGTCCACTGTATGGAATACCCCACCAAACACATACTGTCATGGCTGGGGCTGCTGAGCTGGGGAGTGTAGAGTAAGACCATTTGCTCTGCAAAAATGAGGATCTGAGTTTGAATGGCCAGCACCTGTATAAAAAGCCTGTCATGACTGTTCATTCCTATAACCACAGCTGTGGGGAAGCAGAGACAGGTGAAGCCCAGGAACTAGCTAGCCAACTGGTTAAGCACAACGGCAAACTTCCAGTTCAGTGAGAAACTCTTGTCCCACAGTAACATGATCAAGAATGGTAGAGGGAGAACTCTTGATCCCTCATGAACACACATACTCATATGAATGCACCATGTGCGCACACACACACACACACACACACACGGAGGAGGAGGAGGAAGAGTACAAGGTGGGGATAAGAAACTGACCTGGTCCTCAGCTGTGACATTCACTCCAAAACAACACACATGAGAGAATCCTGCCAGGTCAACTCCGGGCAGAAATGAGTCAAGAGACTATAATGTGATGTTACATGTGTTGTGTTGGGTCTTGAACTCATTCTCATCCAGGTATTTAGAACTGTAACTCAAAGACAAAGTTATGAAAAACTTTAAGTGAGCACCCAACTCTAAAGACCAAGCATGAGGAAAGTGATCAACAAAGATCAAGGTGAACTCAGCTGAGAAGGTGAGGATTAGTACTCACCGCCTGGCATCAGAGCAGGAACAAGAGGAAGCCAATGAGTTAGTCAAGAACCACTCAGCCAGGCAGCTGCTTGGAGACATAAAACTATGAAAAGGAGTTAACAGTAATAAAAGAAAAACCAGGCACAGTCTATCAGTGTTCCCTATTTAAGCAATTACACAGCTCCTGCCTCTCTCTGTGTTTAAGCTAATAATGGTTTTCTGACCTGAGAGTCCCTTTCTCCAGGGCATGCTCATGTACCAAACCCATCTTCTGCTTACTTCCTTCACCAAGCCTTCCCTGACCAGCTCAGGATTAACAACTTTGAGTTGATAGTTAATTGTATAGGTGTGATGGTGCAAGAGAGGGGTTTTCTGAGAGACACCATGTAATCCAATGAAAATACAGGAATTGAAGGCTTTGAAGAGGAGGATCTTAGAAGATACTGGCATGCTGGACATGGGGTAACTCAGAATGGCTTGCTCCTCTTGAGGCAATTTAATGGGATGGGGCAGTCCTAAGAATGGCTTTTAAAGCTGGAACGAGATGAGGTCAGACCCAGGAGAGGTCCTATATGTATTGTTAGCTCCAGGGGGCGTTGGTTTAGACCCACAGTGTCTGAGTTTCCACACAATGGTAGATGTAGATCACACCATAACCACAGTGAGCCACCACAATCCTCTTCATCTTTTGCAGCCATAAAGGCCACCTCCATGTTGTTAGCTACTTCCACCATGAGTACCCAAGTCTAAAAGCAGTGGGCTCACTCTTTTAGAGTTCAGAGAATTAAAAAGACTTCCCAGCGTAACATAAAGGCTCATGACAGGAATTCTCTCTGTGCCTTGAGAAGTTTCCATTGTGGGTAATTCCATAAGAAAATGGGCTTTTGTGTCTTTCATGGGTTACCGTTCCTTTATACAATGGACTGTCTGGGTTTCTTCCTGTTTTCCAATCGGTTAAATTTAGAACGATTGTTCCCATCTCTAGTGAGATATGATGTCTAGGAAAAGTTAATGCCTCCTCGTGATACTGGGATCCAGCAAGTCTGTGCTCCACACTTGTAGCTGGGGATATCACCCAAATCCTGGCTCTCTCCCTAGGTTTTTCCACAAGCACAAAGACTATTTTCCCCCATTGCTTGCTAGTTTGATGTTTCATAATATAAACTAAGTTTTCTGTCATCTTAACACAAAAGAACTCATTTTTAAGAATAAAAACAAAACCATTTATTTTTAGAGACAGTCTCTGTATTCATACCAGATATAACTTTTAAAAAATCACACAATCTATGACAATTGTATTAAGAATAAAAAAACCACACTTAAATAAGGACAAAATAACCTTTTTCCCCTGACGCCTACAGATAACCACTAACAACTGTGGTAACCATTGTGGCCTTTCTAGATTCCATATGAGATTTAGAAAAAAAATGCTCACTTACATCTCCATTTAAGTGCACAAATCACAAAGTTGCATTTTTTTCTATAGCAATAGATGGTGACTGTTGTATGACTCTGCAACATGCTTTTTATCTTCCCACACCAAAAAAATACAACATTTCTATACTATTTTAGAGACATATGACCTTCTTTATATATATATGTGTGAATATATACATATATATATATATATATATATTCAGGTATGTGCACGTATACACATGTGGATATGGGTGTGTGCATATACATGTGGGGAACACAGAAGATCAAACTCTGGTGAAGTCTACCTTGTGTTTTGAGACAAGGTCTCTCACTGAGACCTAAAGCTCACAGATTAGGCTATTGTGGCAGGCCAGTGAGTCCTGGGAACCCTCTGCTTCCACTTTCCCAGCTTTGGAGTACAAGCCAATACTCCTGGCTTTTTATATGGTGGCTGGATATTGAGCTCAGGTCCGGAAGCTTGTGCATGGGTCAGCTCCCAGGCTAGCTACAGTCGTTGCAATTGTATGGATGAAGAATAGCCAAGTGATGTGGTTCTTGCCTATAGTTATAGCACTAGGAGGGGTGCCATGACAGAGTGTCTGAGAGTTCAAAGCTAGCGTGAGCTAAATAGTAGTAGAATGCTTCTCATGTAAGCAAAGAACCTGAGTTTGGATGGCTAGAGTCCATTTAAAAACAGCCAAGTATGGCAATGTATACCTGTAATGCCAGCCCCACAGAAGTAGAAATAGGAGGATTCCTTGTGCTGACTGCTCAAGTTCTGTGTGAGACACTCTCTAAAATTAAAACAGATTATGGAAGACATCCATCCAGTCTTGACCCCACTGGTCTACACACAGACACACACACACACACACACACACACACACACACACACACACAGGAGCAAACCCAAGATGGTCTGATGCAGAAGTTAAAATTCCAAGGCTGGCACTCTGTCCCGTCAATGCCCTAGAACTGCTTCAAGCTTCCTGGCTTCTGGGGGAACACCTGCAGGTACCCCCCACTCTATCATCTAAGAAAGAGAAAGTAAACTGCTGTAGAGGAAGCACATCACTTCCCAAATCGGCTTGCTTTCAGCATCATCAGCATCCAACGTTTTTAGTCCGTTATACTTTTCTGCAATCAGAGCACATCCCAGAACAAAACCGTTCTGGAGTTAAGAATCCAAGGGGTCTTGCAGAGGCACTTCTTAGAAGCATTAATAGCTTGGTTCACTGGAAGTGTTTTCGCTTCCATTTATTGAGATCAGCTAGTTGTATTGAAGACAAGAAAGACTTCACTAGTTCTCCAGGTCACTAGCTTTTCATCCAGTAAAAGACTGAGTCCGTTTTCTGAGAGATTCTGACATTGCAGAGACTGGAGGGATCTGTTTTACTCTCTTCTTCCAGGAACAGATTTCAACAATCCCAGAGGATTCTCTAACATTGCCAGGACTGTTTCAGCTTCGGGGATGTTATTATGATCTATGAACTCACTTTCCTGGTGATTCCCAGGTCTCTCTTATAAGCAGGGCCTTATAAACTGTCCTAAACTTTTCCCTCCAATCATCTTCCTACAATGTTAATCTGGTTCTTTTTATAGCCATCAAATTTTATTTACATTTATATCGATTTTGATAATTTCATACGTTTCAACATTTTGCTTATAGCATTTCCACCCCACCCTCTCCCCTCTCCAGTGTTTTCCACACACCCCCAGTTCTTCTCAAATTCATAACCTCGTTTTCATTGCATACTTGTGTGTGTGTGTGTGTGAGTGTGTATGTGTGTGTGTGTGTGTGCGCGCGCGCCCGCTCATGTGTGATATCTACTGAATCCGTTTGATATTTCTCATAGGTACATGTGTTTCAGACTGACTTGGGATTGGGTAACCTATTAGGGAACTCATCCCTAAGAAATGGTTGGTACTCCCTTCTTCAGCAGTTATAAACACTTGTAGATTTCCACCTAGGGGTAGAGCCTTGAAAGATTCCCCCATCCACTTGGGAATGGGAACTGGTGTTGCCACCATGGGGGTCTTTAGGTGACCACATCTTCCATCTCCTTGTCTTATACAGAAGACACGCTCTCACAGTAGATGCTCTGGCTCCTGTAATCTTTTCACTCTCATTCCTGTATCATTGTCTCTTGTATCCAGAGTAGTAAGTAATCCAGGCATTATTACAAGTTTATAGTCTGTTCTCCATAGTAGGAAATGAGAAGAAATGCAGGTAATATGGTCTAGAAGAGCTTTTAAAAGATTTTATAACTTTTTCAGATTGTGTTAGAGTCCTCTGCCCCCAGCAGTAGGATGACATTCCATATTAGGTATTTCTGAGGCTAATATTGATCAAGATTTCCTGCACATTCACCAACTGATAGGAGGAATATCCAGCTCTAAGCCATAGACATTTAATAAATATCCAACATCCCCATGGCTTACCTTGAAATAATAGATGTTTGTTTTGAAAGCATAAAATGAGTTCCTGGTGTTTTCACTAGAAGGTTGACTATGCGTTTCCCCAAATTCTAAGAACAGATTCTTATCCATTTATTGATTTTCCTCTAACATGGTTTTCTCATTTCAGAAAAAAAATGTCATTTTCCATGTCCTGCCTGCCTTACCACCTCTATGAAGAGTAAAGCTCTCTGTCAGCCTTTCAGAAGAAGCAAAGTATACTTTGGAGTAAATACTGGACTACCAGCCCAGGGAACTCATAGTGTATACAGATCAGTTGTGTAATTCTCATCAGGGAACTCAAACTGTACACAGATCAATTGGGCAATTCCTCATCATAGAAGCTATTTGTCTCAATACTGATGACACGTGGTTAAGGTTAGACATGGGAGGAAAGGAAATTTCCAATTGTGTTTACCTTTTCATTCTGACTGGGTGTACAAGCATAAACATGTCTAACTAAATCACTATGTTTGTTAGAGCTCTTGTGTTTAGAGAAGTGAACTTACTCATTTCTCCTGAGTATTCATCCAATTGATTTTTAGGTAGTTGCCCTTCTCCTCCATCGAAGATCCCCCCTTTCAACCTCCCCCTGTCTGCCACTTCCTGCCTCATCCCAAAAGGGTGGAAGTTGAGTCTGATCTGATTCTTAGACTGAGAACAGTGTGGTATTTCTTGGAAAGATTCAGCTGAAATGAATGGGACTTTGAGGACAGGAGTATTACAGTTCTCTAGATCATGTGTGCTTCTTTTATACAATAAATATGAAAACTGCCACCCTGACTTCTTTTGTGGCGTGGAGTAGACTGCTCCAGACAGGAACGCCCTCTCTATCCTTCCTCCCTCATCCCGTCTTTCTCTTCCCACAGTGTTTTCCATTTGAGTGACTGGCAAAGAAAGTGGAACAAGAAGTCACCACCTACGGTGTTTTGAACAGAATCAATGTCTGGCACTTTACAGAGTAAGACAGAATGTTTTATTAGCTCTTAACACTTTTCACACACTTCCTCGGGGAGAAGAGGCAGACCCAGGGAGGTGGATGGCAGAGAGGGTCAGGAACCTGACTAGCGTCTCAAACATACTAAGGGCTTTTTAGTGACTTTGTAGCACTTCCTTATTGATGACTTTGGTCAGATTTCTCTACACTGTCTGAACAGATTTAACCTTTGTGCTAGTAAGCGCAATCCAGAATTGCAAACTCCCTTCCCTGAAAGCAGAAGCCAAAGGGTTTGGTCATCTGGATCTAAACAGATTCTAAAGGAGGTATATGACTCTTGGAGTCCCAGAGAATGGAGTCAAAGTCTGATTCTAAGGGATTCTGTGAGCGCTGCAGGCCGATTCCTGGATCTGTACCAGGTTTGAAGGTGAACTCTAGAGCCTAATGCTTGCGTCTTCCAAGTGCTGAGGTTTCAGGCTGTGCCTCACCAAATCTGGCTCCCAAGGATTTTTCTTTTCTTTTCTTTTCTTTTTTTTTAATCTTTAATCATTTTATACAGTCTAGTTGTTATCCCCCTCCTGATCTGCCCTCCCGCAGTTCCTTGTCCCATTCTTGCCCACCTCTCCTTCTCCAAGAGGATGTCCCTGCCTCCACATCTCCTCTAGCCCTCTTTGGACCTCAAGTCTCTCAAGGTTTAGGTGCATCTTCTGTCCCTGAGGCCAGACCAGGCAGTCCTCTGCCATATATGTATCGGGTGAAGATCCAGAAATAAAACCACATGCTTATAGACACTTGATCTTTGACAAAGAAGCCAAAAATATACAATGGAAAAGAAAAAAAAGCATCTTCAATAAATGGTGCTGGTCTAACTGGCAGCTGGTATGTAGAAAAATGAAAATAGATCCATATTTATCACTTTGCACCAAGCTCTAAGTCCAAGTAGATCAAGGACACCAACCTAAAACCAGATACACTAAATCCAATAGAAGAGAAAGTTGGAAAGAGCCTAGAACTCATGGGCACAGGGGAAATTTCCTAAATATAACTCTAGTGGCTCAGGCTCTAAGATCAAGAATTGATGAATGAAACAGAAAAGCTTCTGTAAGGCTCCCAAGGACTTTAAAATGAAAACTAACGGTACCCATTTGAGAGTATCCTTGGACTCTCCCACCTAGGATTTTTCTGCAGATCCCTGAGTGGATGTTGAAGCTCTACCCACACTCCAGGAGCTAGCAAGGCAGAGTCTATAGGACTAATGAGGTCTTGGTGGATATTTTTTATCTGGAGGATCTGCCAAGGAGTGCTTATGTATATCCTGAATTCATTCATACAACACACTGATATCTACGGCTATGGTAGAGGCCTAGCCATGCCCTTGCTTGCCCTGATAAAAACACTGTACCTGGTAACCTTGTAAGCCAAGGCACCTTGGATGGGCTTGATCTGCTCTGTGTCCTGAAGGTTCATTTGAGAGATAGAAACTCTAAATACTCAACTTGGATACTCAATACTCAATATGGATCAGAACCTCTGGAACACGGAGTGTAGAGTCATATCCTTCATCTGTCCACCAGACACCTGGAAACAGGTCCAAGCATGTTTATTTATGAGTCTCAAAATAAGTAGTATTCATTCATATATATATATATATATATATATATATATACATACATACATACATACACACACATACATATATATCACTCAAACACAAAGGCCACACAATCTCTGAGAAGTTTATATGTAGATGTCTTCTTCCTTAAAGAGAAAGTACACAGGAGACCAGCAAGTTTCCCTCCCTTGGGATTCCCTCTGATTGGAGTCAAGCTGGGTTGAGGAGCTTTTATATAATCGTGATATTATAAAGAGTGTTCATGTGGATAAACTGAGCTTATTCAAAAGATGGATCTTGTATGGACATCCCAATTTCCAAGTACCTTACAGCCTATAGACCGTACTCCCCACACTCACCATCTTGAGATACAGCAACAACACTAAAATTAGATACATTGTACAAGAAAACTGATCTTGTATTTTTAAAAAGTCAATGTGTACAAACATTCACACCTGTGGGAACATTGTACACTCAAAGCCTAACAGTAAAGTAGCCACGGGCTTCATAGCTCTGCTGTGGTTAGCTTTAAAAAGTGAATATCCCTATCCAAATTCTATTTCAACCTGACATCATCATAAACATTCCAAGAGAAAGTGACTAGTATTAAAATAAGCTTCCTTCCCCTGATTTACTTACAAACCCACTTCCTAGAGAGAAACTCCAGGTAGTATCTTCCAGAATATTCTTCAGGTTACAAAACTATGCCTCGCCTAGCTTTCCTGAAGGTGGTGCTACTGGGTCATGCTCTGACAAGGCTCTTTGAGCCTCAGCATTTCCATCGATATGGTGTTCCTGTTGGCTGCCCTGCTCACTTCTCCACTTCACGTGGCGGCTGCTGACCAAGTGAGACCCAGGAGAGAGGGCGACCTGGAATCTGCCAACTCAGACTTAACGATTATTTGATCAGGTGTCTCAGTCAGAAGAAGCTGTTTCTCATTTTTCATGGCCACATTTGCAATACCACATTCATCCTATAAAACTCTGTCTTAAATGTTTCCCAGAATTTAAAACACATCCCTTTGAAACATTCATAGGCCTACTTCTTCTTTCATTCTTTCTCCTCATGACAAACTTCATTTTTGACATGAAACTAACCCCTCCATACTCCCTGAGTGGACTCATAAAGTCCTTCCCAAGAATAAAAGAAATGTATTTGTTTCTTTGTTTGCTCTTTCATTTACATGTATGTATGTATGTATGTATGTATGTATGTATGTATGTATTTTATCTTAAAGAGCAGAAAAGGTCTCATGACCTTCCCAGCATCCCAGAAGCCTTTGGTAGCAAAGTTGGCATTACTAATTCTGGGGTCCCTCTTTCTTCTAGAGGCTGCACTGTCCATGTGGGATATGTCTGCATGCATCAGCAAGCTGACCCTTTAACTTTTCCAGGATTTTTGTGGTTTCCTTGGGACTAGGGTGGGGATGTAGTGTAGGATTCCTTTAAAGGACTTCAGGGTCTCTACTGACAGAACACCATTTCTGGTTGTGTGGCCTCTGATTAGTCCCACACTCAGACACTCACTGAGAAGGTGAGGAAAGGTGTGGAGAGAGGGTATGGGGATGGATGTAGGCTAAGGGAGTGTCATACCACAAAGCCTAGTGACTCCATTCTATAACAAAGAAACAAATCTTTATAAACTTTCTTTAACATGAGTTATGGTGATGCACTATTTGAAATAGATATTTCGTTGATGGCACTGTGGGTTTAATCTTGGTTTAAATGGTTCAGTATTCTTCCCTTTCCAGATTCCAAACAGATTTATCTCAAAAAGTGTATGTTTACTATTTTACAAAGTGTTTGGGAAATACAGCTCTGGTCTACCTGAGTATCAATGGAGTTTTTCTCATAGTGTACCTGTTTGATAAACATTTCATTTAGTGATGATATGATGATGATGATGATGATGATGGCCATGATGGTGATCATGATGATAGTGATGAAGATGGTGATGATGGTGGTGGTAATAATAATGATGGTGGTCATGATGATGGTGATGACGAGGTTTGTGAACTAACCTCTTCCTCAATGTATTTACGATGAAATTTTCCATTCAGTATGACTACTGTGGTAGATATTTAAGCTCCATATTGTTTCTATCAAAGAACAGATTCATGCTTGAATTACCAGAACACATATATGATCTCTTTTAGTAAATATTTCTGTGGATCAGAATTTATAAAGAGGTCCTTCATCTTTCCAAATGTTTTCCACGTATTCCCTTATTATCAATAATTCCCTTATTATTATTATCCCTTTTCAATCAGATTTCCGATTGATATCATTTTCTCATCTTCTCTTAAATCAAAGAAGCCATTGTTGAAATGTAACCTAATCTTCAGAGATGAAAATGCCATTCTCTTAAATGTGTACACATGTTATAAAGAGCATCTCTAATTCCACCCAGCTTTCTGTCTCCATCTCATTTCCATACCTGACGAAGCAACTTAAGGGAGAAAGAAGTTGATTTGGTTCATGGTTCCTGGTCACAGTCTATCATTGTAGGGAAACTGGGTAGCAGACAGACCCTTACGTTTCTTATTCCCGGTTAAATCACTCCTGACCAATACATGCAAAAAGAAAATTCTTTATATTCTCTTTATTGAAGGTATAAAAAAATGTTTAAAGAAGTTTATCCTAAAGTTCAGATAGTTGGACAAGAAAACCTAAGATGACACTCAAAATGACTTACTAATTTTACTGGCTAGCGTAAAATAATGTGGATATCGGGAATGTAAGAAGACCATCTGAAGGGAAGCCCCATTCTGTAGTGCAAATGGAGCATCAGTCCTTCAGGCTAACTCAACTTTATTGTGGCTCACAGAATCTGTGTCTAACTGAGGAGACTTGCACAGTATGATGTGAATGGTTGGTCCTATGCCACTGGAATCCCCAGCAAAAGAAGATCCATCCTTTGCTCTGAGAATAAATAAGAAGCACACAATTGTCTGGGGTTTGCTGACAAAGTGAGGGGAAATGGTCAACGTTTGTCCCAAGTTCCTATTTCCTCACAAGCGTCAACCGCTTTGGCGGCTTTCCTTTCCTTCTATTAGAGTTTCTTCTTGCTGTGTCTTCCACTGATGTCATTTCACCCTACAGGAGGCAGCCAGTACAATTCAAGCTCCTTAGCCAGACTTTTCAGGCTTCCTGCCATCAGAAAGGAGAATGCTTTTCTGTGCTTTCCTTCCAATAACTTCTTACCCATCACCCTTCTGCCTTAATGCCCTCTGTGTTGTCCTCTTGCCATGTGTCATGGTTTGTTTTGGTTTTTTTTCCTTCTAACTAAATCCCTTTAATCTTCTCAATCATAGCTAGAAAGCTTGTATTCACTCGTTTTCAATGTCCATGATTACAAGTCTAAATCTAGTGCTATCTGGTTCACAAAAGTTCCTTAGGCTATCACAGACCACACCGCCCCTTGACACCACTCCATTTCTTCTTTACCTATTATGTTGTGAATGGGTAATGTTCCCTGTGAGCTCGGGTGTTTGAAGTGGGTCCTGCCCAATCTCTGCTTCCTGACCACTCTACCTTCTGTCTATTCTCTGTTTCCTGTCTACTCTCTTCTTCCTGACTGCTCACTGCTTCCTGTCAGCTCTCTGTTTCCTGTTTGCTCTCTGCTTCCTGACTACTCCCTGCTTCCTGTCAGCTCTCTGCTTCCTGTCTACTCTCTACTTCCTATTTCCTGCTTCCTGTCAGCTGTCTGTTTCCTGTTTGCTCTCTGCTTCCTGACTATTCCTTGCTTCCTGTTTGCTCTGTTTCCTGTTTGCTCTCTGCTTCCTATTCCCTGCTTCCTATTTGCTCTGTTTCCTGATTTCTCTCTGTTTCCTGTTTGCTTTCTGCTTCCTGACTATTCTCTGCTTCCTGTCAGCTCTCTGCTTCCTGTCATGATAAGACATGAACAAGTAACTTTCATACATTCCCTCTGCCACAGAGTTAGCATCCACTACGCCTTTCACACCTTGTGACTGACCCGTGAGCCAAGATAGACCTTTCCTTCTTATGCTTCATATCAGGTGTTTGGTCACATAAATTATCACAGTAACCAATACACTACCTTTGTAGTAGTTTGAATCGTAAATGCTCCACCCCACCCACAGTTTATTTATGCTGAAAGCTCCTAGCTCAGGAACAAGGTAGTTGGACTTTCTAAGATGCAGGGTGTAGTGGGAAGTTACTAGGTCACTGGAGGGAAACAGGAAGCACCAGCTTACTCCTTTGATCTTTTGCTCCCAGGGTATGATTGGAACAGTTTTTGTTACACACTAGAACCTCTGCATGGCTGTGCTTTGACAGGCCAATTGATCACAGACTGAAAACTTGGGCTCAAGTAAACATTTGTTCTTTATAAACTGACTGCTTTAGGTGAGATTAACAGGGAGATGACTAGTTTAATTTATTGTATCTCATTCAGAAGGGAAATTGTCTCCATAAACTGCTGCCAATGGAGAGGCAGCAGGCATTCCTAGCATAAGAGCCTATTTTCTGTTGTATTCTTTATATTCTTGGAAAAGTATCCCTTGTGGCAATAGATGAACGGATGAGGCCAGACAGTACTATAATTACACTTAGTACTCATCTACAGAGACCCTGCTTCCCAGCCAGAACCACAAACAGTACATGCATAGCTAGGGACTGTTACTTCCATGACATTGCTGTTTTGAGATCTTTGTTATAGGACAAAACTATGTCAGAAAACAGAGTTGAACTCACAATGATATTCCTCAGTTTTACATTCACCTGCTTGACATTCTTCTTCAGAGTTGTTGAAATAATACCAGACATTATTTTCTACTGTGTGTGTGTGTGTGTGTGTGTGTGTGTGTGTGTGTCTGTCTGTCTGTCTGTCTGTCTGTGTCTGTCTGTCTGTCTGTGTGCATGTGTATGTATGGAGAACATTAAGATTAAGTGTGCATTGTGTATAGAGAACAGGTATTGGGTATCTTCCTCTTTTTTCTCCACCTTAGTTTTTGAGGCAGGAGTTCTAAGTAAACCTAGCACTCAAATTCAGGTAGAATACCTGTCATAAAAATGCAGGATCTGCCTTTAACGTCCTCAGTGATGGAGTTACAAGTGTACACCTAGCTTATTTAACATTGGTTCTAGGGATCTGAATTCAGATCCTCATGCCTACAAGATGCCAGCCACTATCCCAACAGAGGCATCTTCTTAGTCTCTTAGGGTGTTTGAGTCCATTTTCTAAGACTTGGGAAAATGAGTCCAGTTTGAGCACCTTGTGTCATATGCTCAGTCCCAAGAATCTGGATGGAGCGTCTCCCTAAAATGCCACTCCGTGGCAGGAAGACGTCATTCTCTATCACCCACCTTAGGCACTTAGGTTAGATTGAGAGAAGATGCTGGGCAGAACACTCTGACAAATGATTGTCACAGTTTGGAGGCATCTCCCAACAGAAAGAGCTAAGTTACTCACACACATGTGGAACACACCACACACACACACACATATACATATATGCACACACACATACTTTGGTTGTAATCCATATACGATGTCACCTCAAATAAGCAAATAAAATGTTTTAGCCTGTTGAAGCTGTCACTTTGTCCTGCTGGGGAGAAGATGTGAGAGAATGACCAGCTCCCCTCTTGAATTCCCTTTTTTCTGACATTAACTGACTCCCTCTGCTTGCATGTCGCTCTCGCTCAACTTCTGGCCCTTGTTTCCTTTCTCTGGGTCAGACTGGATTCACCGGGCCCCTTCCATTAACCTTTGGTTCATCCTCTCATTGTGTCTGTCAGCAGCTGCAGGAGATGCTGATTATGTTGGGAGCCTCTGGAAGAGGAGATGAGACAGGGAAGCACCATATGATAAGGAGACCAACGAGAGAAGGCTTGCTAAGCCCTCAGCACAAAGCACAGCCAGGGCAGCTGCTGCCGCAAACCTCTTCAGTTGCTGGCTTTCGACAGGGGAAGGATGAATCAGTTTAGATAACTCAGGAATGGGCTTGAACCTTTGCCCAGACCTCTGAATGAACCACCATCAAACCCTCTGCGTTTTCCCAAATTAAGACATTGAGAAAAATATTGAATGTGAGTTTCCCTTTCTTTCCCATCCCTGCTTCCCCAGGGAGTTGCTGGGACCACAAAGCAATTTTTTAATAATAATGGATTAGATTTTCAGTACATATTCCCCTCTGGCCATTTTGATGTGTCAGAAATGCTTTACAAATGTTAAGTGCTGCAATTAATCTCCTGAAAGGGGGGGAGGGAGGAGAGGTTTGCCAGCTGGAGATTTTTAGTGATTTCGTTTAGTTACGATTTTGATATTATTTTCTGCTTTAGTGTGTTTTCTTGGAAAGTCACAGTTAGCCAATCAAATATTTAAAACTTGCCTGTGATTTGCAAAAACCAGTGTGCTTGGTGCTGGAGTGACAGAGCAAGGCAGACACACCAGAGTTCTGTCCTCCTGTCACGGGCGGGGAAACTCGAACACGGAGTAAGTTGATGTGTGTTCTCACCTTGATTCATTTACTTAAACATCTAACAGAATACAATGCAGATGTTTTCAAAGATTTCTTTCATTTTTAACTATATGTATGTGGGTGTATATGTGCTTCACACAGAGACCTGAGGTGCTGGGATCTCGTGAGCTGGAATTATTGTCAGGTGGTTGTGGGCTGCCAGTCATTGGATACAGAGCACCAGACTCAGAGAGCTGAGCCCCTTTTCTATGATCCACAATAGATATTTGTTTGGTCATTTGGTTGTGTTTGTCGTGTTGTGTTGAAACAGGTGAGGTATGCTATTCAGCCCTCACTCTTGAAACTCAAAGCAAACCTCCTGCCTCAGTCTCCCAAGTACTGACTAAGGTAAGCATCCCTGTTCAGCTGTATTTTGCTTTTATGTCTATATTGCAATAGATAGGGCCATGAAGTGAGGCTACAACTTGGAATCGTTGATTATTTCACTCATTGATGACCCAGTTCTCCTCTGTCCCCTGAGAAGCATTTTCACCATGGTGAATTCCATCGTTATAATAGATGTGCGTGAAGACAATATCCCTCCGATGCCCTCTGCCCTTTGCTGATAGACCCAGCACAGTGCGTGTGTCTGTCCATCCTGCTCCACCTTCGTGGAGCTGATTTGTTTTGAATGATATCAGAAGGCGTTTGGCGGAGTTCCACCCCGGATGACAGCTCTTGGCTGTGGCTGCTCGTGCCTCTCATTGTCTAGTCCAAATGCTGGATTCAACAGCTCTGCGTTGTCCGTCTCAAATGCAGAGACTGTCAACCTTGCAGACTCTGCTCATACACTGTCCCTCTCATGACCCGTCTCATCTCATTTAAACTAAGAAAAGTCCTCATGAATAACTACCGCATATGAGGCATCTTAGAGCCCTAACTGGATAGCCCATCGTCCCTGCGCTCTGTAATAACAGGGTGTAGCAAGAACGGCTGGGCCACCTCTATGTAAATGCTGGGGCCTCTCAGCCACAAAAACACCTCCTCCAGCCTGAGGACCTAATTGAGGACTGCCTGAGAGACCAAGGATTGCTGGTGCAGATAATACCAGCCAATCAGGAACTGCTGGTTAGAAGAGACGCTTTCTTGGGACCAATGGGGAGCAGGTAGAGGGGATTAAAGGAGCTTGCGGAGTTGCTCAGAGGAGATTGCTGAGGCTGCAAATCTCACCTGCTCCCAGAGTCTGAGTCATTGCTTCCAACTTGACCTCCAACCCTCAAGGGCAGGTAGGATTGGTCAGCATCCAGGTCCAGGGCCCAGGAGGCATCAGGGAATTTTAGTGGTGACGGAATCAATCTTTGACTCTATTAAGGATAACAAAAATTACAAAAATGTTGGTTATGGTTTTTCTTGCTAGGGAATTTGTATCGGTGTGTGTGTGTGTGTGGTGTTGTATATGCATGCATGTGTATGCACACTTATAGGAATATGAACATGCAGGTGTGCTTACCCATGTGGGAGATCCAGAAGTGGATGTCAGGTGTTGAATGTCTTCATCAGTTTTTCTCCTTCTTGCTTTTCAACCAGAGACTCGCATTAAATCTGGAGATCATTGAATCAGGTCAGAGATCCAGCTAGGCTGTCTGTCCAGTGTTCTCTTGGGATCCTCCTGTCTCCTCTTCGCTCTTGCACTGGTATTCTAGGTGTGTGATTCTGTTCCTGGCTCTTTTACATGGGTGCTGGGCGTCTGAGCTCAGGTCCTCATGCACAGCAAGTACTTTATCTACTGAGTGATCCCCCAGCCCCACGTCTACATACTTTTAAAACTGTATCACTCAAATGTCGCTTGTGGGAATGTCGCAAAATACCAAGCATAAGGCCTACATTGATCTGATTCAATCCCATAACTTTTGTTGATGGATATTTACTAAATACAGAATGACTCACAAAGCATCCCAGGCAAGAGGACCAGGAAATGCCTACAGTGTAGAGGTCATTGAGAAATAGAGACATACTCAAAAATATCACATATCAACAAAAGTACAAAATTATAAATGTATATAAAAGATAGAGGTTGTACATAAAAAATGTAAATAAACTGTATATAAAAAGATAGTGGTTGTGCCAAGTGAAGGATGGCTAATTTTCTTCAGGGAGAAAAAAAAAGAAGGAAGAACCTCTCCAAAGAAATCACTGTAGTTTGTAGTTAATTAATTACACATACACACACACATATGTATATATACATATCAACATATATGTGTATATAGATATAGATATAGATAGAGGGTGGGATGGGTGTCTCTCTTATGTAATCCAGGTTGGCCTCCGACTTGCACCTCTGATCCTCTTGCTTTCACCTTCCAAGTGCTGGGGTTACAGTTGTGCCACCACCAGTCTGAGAACAAAGGACCTGGATACTCAGTGATTCATATATGGCAGGCAATCACTCTAGCACATGAACTACACCCCCAGCCCCAGAAGATATAACATTTAGTAGGCATTAACCATGTTCTGCCACCTTGCTATTCCTTGAGTCTAGCTTGGTTCTTTAAACCAATATTCATGGTAGTGTATTCCACAGGAGGGAATTCATGCTTGGTCCATAAACAAGGTCAGAAACCTATGGCTAGGAATGTCATAGATCCAACCGAAGAACCTATTGATATTGTTTTTTACTAAATGTTGATATTGTCAAACTGTCATCTAAGTCTTTATGGTTTTCGGCATAGACTTGTGGCCCTCTCTACCTTGGTCAGAGAAGCGTCTTCTTGTAGTGGGTACAGATGGACGTCAAAATGTATGACTGGTGAGAGTACTGTGGATAAGTAGTGTGGATGCTCAGCAGTGAATGGATCATCTCTACCAGCCTCTTCCTGCCCAAGGTCAGGGAGCATCATGGGAGAGTAGGTCAAAAGACTCCAGGAGCCAAAGGATGGGGAGGAAGGCCATGAAATGCTGTCTTATGGACATCACACAGTAAGTGCTGACAAGGTTGCCTACACAATGCCTGTACAACATCAAGCCAGTCAAAATTCTATCATCACACCTAGCTGAGGAGCTACTGGAAGTCGATGGCTGCTAAGAAGGGAAAAAGTCACTTTCCTTTGGGATTATGGACACTGATAGATTGCCACATCCAATAGATGTCCTCCCCTCATTTGCATACGGTAGTACTAAATTGGTTCTGTGGATTTATAATAATAATAATACTTCTTCAAATGACTTTAATACTTTTAAAAATATATACATATATTTTATAATCTATATTATCTATATAACCTATAATATATAATATATGGTATATGATATAAAATATATGATATGATATGTGATATATATAATATATGATATGTGATATATGGTATACAGTATACAGAATATGGTATATGATATAATATATAATATGTAATAATCTATGATCTATAATATACAATAATATATAATACATAATATATAATGTACAATATATGATATACATATATGAGAGTAGAAGTAACATTGTTCATATCCATCTGTACCAGGGTCTATCAATGCATTGGGAAGGCAAGATGTGGCTGGCAATGGAAGCCATGCCACAAAATCACTGCCTTGGTTGACCCCTAGTAGCAAGCAAGATCAGGGTGTTGTAGGGGTTTTCAGCAACTGGGTTGCAGCGTCCAGCCCTAGTTTCAAATCCTTAGGAGCTTATGGATGTGGTAGTCAGTGTGCAGCGCTCAGGAGCCGAGCCATCGTTCCCTGACTCTCGCGCCATGGACGTGAGCACAGTAACTCTGACTGCTGCATCCTAGACAGAGGGAAATAAACACAAATGGTCTTTTCAGTGGCTCCCTGACTCCACACTCCTCAGAGGATTGAAGCTTTTCTGAAGCTTCAGTGTGGAGGAAGCATTCCTCGTGGCTCACACTGGAGCCTTTCTGAAAACTCAAAATCCAACCCCCTGCATCAAATTATTCCCACTGAATATACTTGAGGTTTGGTTTTTGTTTTCTCTCTTGTGCCCAGATTGAGACAATTATATCTTTTTAGAGGTTAACTAGAGTAAAAAAAAAAGTCTGACTTATTTGGATGAACACTCCAAAGGCACTTGATCTCTAGAGGTTTCAATTCAATTATCCATTTATAGGCAGCTGATTTATATGGAGGAAAATCAGCCAAGGGCACCCTGATGTCATATCAGCTTCTTGGATTTCACATTTTTCTGCTGTGGAAAGGGAGCATATTTAGGTAGGCTATAAAGAGTAACATTGTATTAATAACTTACCCAAAAGTTAACCGCAAGCAGAGTCAAGTCTGACTATTAACAACTGGAGACCATGTTTCTCTCTTCACGTGACAGTCACAATTAAACTTCAAATATTCAATTGTAACAGTCCGAAAGCTGTAATTCAGCATCTTGGGCATTTGTCACTGCTGATCTCAAAATCTAGAGGACTCAGCTCCAGGAGCTGGAGAAATAGTCTCGCTCTTAAGGCCTGTACTTTAAAAGCATGAGGACCCAAGTTCAACCCCTAGAATCCAACTGAAAAATGTCAGGTGTTGTGTGGCATGAAGAGTCAGGAATGGGTGGGTCTCTGGAACCCACCGGCTAGCCAGCCTGGCATAGTTCACACCTGTTTGAGACCCTGTCTCCAAAATAAAATAGATGATAGCCAGTGTTGTCCTCTGACCTCCATGAACATTTGCTCACATGTGCTTCTCCCTCCGCAACACAGAAATATGAAATGTTTCCATCTCTCCTCTCTGAGTGAACAGGCAGCAGATGATATTTGAATGCTACTCAATGTGACATCCTGTGACACTGGATTCTTCCCCTTAGTGATGAATTCAAAATTGGACCTTTTGGAGACTGTGGTAGGATTTAGTTTTTAGACATAATATTTATGTCAGTGGGCTTTGTCACCATGTTTATAGGTTTTTGACATTCAAAGGCACTGATCAGTCAATGCAACGGTTTCTTGAACTTAGCATTTGTGTAGTGAAAATCTTTAGAACCAAAACAAACAGGATAATTGAGAGAAAACTTGAGCAATTCCAGAATTGTGAGCTACGGCTCTGCAGCTTGAGACTTTACAGATGATGGGGTCAGTGGTTGACTCTGTGATGCTCTCCCTTCCTGCCCTGTGAAAGTTCTAAAGGCAAGGGCATAATAAGAGCCTGGATGTCGCCTTGGAAGTTAATAAAACAAGAAAATGAGCTCAATAAAAATGTCCTATCACAGCAGCCGGTTGACAGAACGTGCATCAACCTCCATCTCCTGATTGAAAGGTTGGTGTCTTTATAGTCTGTGACACTTTTTAGCAAAGTATTGTTTCCCCTCGGTAATATAAAAAGCAAAGCTGGGCCATTCTTTCCTGCCCAATTGTATATAAGGCAGAGATGTTCTATACTTGGGGGGAAAGTATCCCAGAAACAGCCAGATTCTATCAAAAGCACCAAAAGAGACAAATTCCCAGATGGTGGGCAAGTTCAGAACCTGCAGATGCTTTGAATTGAGGCTAAAGAAGTGCACGCTTTGGTTTTATGAAACTAAGTAAAGATATGTTGCCTTTCACCTGCTAAGATAGAGAATAAAGTATAAAGTCAACAAAGAAGCAAGGATGTGCAGTTCTTGACACGGAGTTTGGAAGATGGATTTCCCTTAACCACCTCACTAGATGCGCATGTGTGCACTCACCGCTTATGGTTGCTGACAGCTGGGGCTCCGGTTGCCAAGATCTCTGCAAATGGCCTGGATCTTTGGCTCAAGGATCAGTTCAAACCAGAGAGCCCCAAGCTGTTTTTAAAGACAAATGTGATTGGAGCTCTCTGATTCATATCAGGCTGTGTTGGGTTCAGCCTGAGGGTGAGGGGGTCGCTCTGCTCCTCTGTGGGATGATGAAGTGGCTGCCCCTCCGTTATCAGTGCTTCCTTGTCTGATACATCCACACCTAGGAAGCTGCCTTCTGGTTGTGAGAAGGGATAATGACAGGCTGCACGGGATCTAGGAAAAGGGTCAAAGTCCCAGATGGTGGGCAAGTCAAGAACCTCCAGATGCTTTCAATTGAGGCTACTGCAGAGCACTCTTTGGTTTTATGAAACTAAGTAAAGATAGGTTGTCTTTCACCTGCTAAGATGGAGAATAAAACATAAAGTCAACAAGGAAGCACACAACCACATAACTGGCTTCCCATCCCATGAGTAAAGAAAGTATAGTCAACATCAGTCAGTGGTTGCCCATGCAGGAAGCCAAGGGGGACCATCAGATCTCACTGCTGCCTACCTTCTCTGGTTTGCTGCAGACAATAGAGCACTGTTCTCTTCTCCTGTCCTTTGCTCTGTAGCTGGGAAGCATCTCATAAATCTACCTTTGATAATACTTCCTCAATGAATTGAAGGGCCTGAAGTCCTGGCCCTGCTTTCCTGCAGGCTTGCCAAAACATTATCTCTGTGATAGACTAAAGAGCTGTCTGTTGGATAGCCACCAGGCACTTTAAAATAACCATACGTGAAACTGGGCATGATGGTTCAAGCGTGTACATCCAGCAGGTAGATGTAAAAGGAACAGAAGTTCAAGGTCATGACTTGGCTACCTAGGAAACTTAAGGAGGAAAGAGGATTGCAAGTACCAGGCAGTCCTGTTGGGCAATATCGTGGTTAGAAAAGAACATAATGGATAGGCCGCCTCCCAACCCAGCCCAATCCTGATGATGTGCAGCTACCACCGAGTCTGAGTTGTTGTTTCCTTCTGCCTCAGAATCTGTTCATATTTCCTGGGCTATCTCAAAGTCGTGGAATGATTTCCTCAGATCAGTCCATCTCATGTCTTTGCACTGGCACGATATTCCAGACTGGATGGAAGGAAGGAAGAAATGAATCTGTATTATTTTAACAATGCATCAGAAGATAGAAACTTCTGTTACACTTTTAGACGTAAAGTTCCTTAGAAATACCATTGATTACAGGAATGAGAAGAGAGTGTGGAGTCTTTATTTACTAAAAATGAATTATTTTACGTGTTAAGGGATTGGAAACCCTCAGAGTGCAAACAATAAGTGTTCATTGACTGATTTAATGAGCTCATGCATATTTGTCCTTTTGCATCTGAATATGTGGGCAGATAGATGGTATTAATGCTTAGAGTTTTCTACTTTCATATATTTAGAGACAGGTAATCGATCAATTCTTTATGTGACTATAAGGACCATTGAAAATATCCCTCTAGTTGTTGCTTTGAGAACATGGAAACTATACTAAGAAGTCATATGACATTTGACATTTCTCATAACCCCAGAATTACAAAAAGATGATGTGGAACAAAGAAACTTAACCCTCCATTTTTTTAAAGAACATGTTTTAAATCACCCACTGATCCTACATTTTAGGATCAGAAATATGAGTAAGAGATAGTGAACGTATTGTCCAATAGTAGCAGACAGTTAAATGTGACCTACATAATAATAAAGGTAGGCTCGGCAACCTGTGTGAGCCAAGTTAAATGATTCCTCAATTAAATGCTAATGGAGTCATTGTGTGACTGAAAATATCTCCAGCAAGAGTCATGAACTCATGATGGCGGGGGGGGCGGGGGGCAGCCAGAAGAGGGCTGCACAGACACTAGGAGAGTGGGGGCAGCAGTTTCTCAGGAAGCCACCGTCATACTGAGACCAGAGGACAAAAGAAGTTAACTGTGGTTCTGAGATGATGTGGGAAGCAGTCGCTTAAGGTACAGGAAACTTTGGGTTGTTTGCTGGTAGCCTTTCAAGGTTGCCAAAGGAGGTTCTCCTACTTAACTTCCTTGAAAGGTGATGAACAGTTCAAAGAAGGGACTCATTCAGTCCATCAGTATCCTAATGCAGCTAGCACAGCCTGGGTTAGAAACGCAAATGGTATATAATCCAATAGACCTGGGTTCTGAATCCCAGCTGATCCCTCTGCTGGGCTATTCCTTGTGCCTGTGGGCCTGGGGTTTAAATCCTGAGTCCTGGTGGCTTCTTCAGCAGCACAGTTTTGGATTTTGTTTATTATGTATGTGTGTGGATATTTTTCCTGCATGCCTATTTGTATACCATGTGTATACTGTGGAGACCAGAGGAGGGCATCTGATTCCCCTGGGTTACCCATGTGAGGCGATCAGAAGCCTATAGCAAGTGTCTTTCTCAGCTGCTCTCCACCTCACCTTTTGAGACAGGAGCTCTCACCAAACCTGGATCTCACTGGCTGACTGGGCAGCAGGCAGTAGAGATCCTGCCATCTCCCTTTCCAGCCCAGAGATTTCAGGTATGTGAAATCACCACACCTATCTTTATGTTTAAAACTTCTAATAATTTGACAGTTTCTCACGTGTATATAATGAGTTTCAATTCTTTCAATTTCTAGTACCCATCTCATCCCCAACAAGCCTGTCCTGGTTTCCACACCTTGTGTGTGGTTACCCACCAAGTTTATGCCTGAGTGAGCATGGGTGAGGGATTGCATGCTGGAGCATGGCATTTCACCAGTGGCCAGACTACTGAAGCAGCTCTTCCTGCGATACTAGGGACCTGCCCTCAGATACTCCTGTATATTTGGCGAGCGTGTTACTGATGAAGTCGTCTCCTCAACTCTGCACCTTGATTTTCTAGCCAGGAAAATTATTTCTTCATTCCCTGGTGGGGTACTTTGTGTCGCATGTGTTTTGACAAATGAGTTAGACACAGTAGATAATCAGTTAATTCTTGCTAAATGAATAAAGACACACACGTATACAAGAGATACGATCCAGCAAAGAAGGCTGTGTCCTGCTGGTTCCCTTAATCTCTGAGATGCACTCCTTGGTGGGGAAAATGCCTGCAGCTCTCGGAGTAACTGCCTCTGCCTCAGGCCAAGAATTTCAGAGCTCAAGAGCAGATGTGATTGAATGTGTTGACAAAGAGTGGGCTTGCTGGGTCAAGTGCTGATTTTTCCAGATCAATTTTTAAACTGTCTCTGTCAATTAGGGCAATGGCACGATCCATAATGTCTCAGGGAAGGTATCGATCAGGAAGCAGAGGCTAACCTAATTTATCCCAGCTTAGCAAAACCGCCCGTGAGGCAGTCAGCCTGATTCATCCCTTCCACCCCTTTGTCTCGCTCTTCGAAGTTGAAAACATTTTTGGAGGGGAACTGTGGGAATCATCTTCCCTGGAACACTGGCAGATAGTTCTTAATTCCATTCATGGAAGCTTGGTGCCAATTCAACAGGCTTTGTTAAATATTGCCCTGGCTTAACAGGCGCCATTATTCTCAGCTTTTCTTTGGCAAAGAGCGTACATTCCCTGTTCCCTGCAAACACGTGAAATGCTACCAGGCATCATCTCTTTCTTTATCTGGGTGTTATTGGGAATAATCTGAATTTGGAATGACTGCAGAAGGGTGCTGTATCACAGAGACTATTCAGGGATAAACTCCAGATATTTTTTTTTCCTTCTATTTGCAGTAAAGAGCTGTGGTTCCGGAAATGCTCTAAAGCTCATTTTTTTTTAAATGAGGCGTCCTGAAATTCAGCCTATAGCATGCACCGGATCGAATTCCAGCTATCTTAACAGAAAATCAACAGAGCGGGATATACTTTACACGGCTCCATAGACAAAAGGCAGTTGTTTCTCACAGGCTGTGAGCACAACGCGCGCGCGTGCTGCCCGGTGCTCCTGCCCAGCTTTGGTTTTCACTTGAAGAAAGTGATAGAAGCGAAAAGAAAAAGAAAACCGGGCTTCACTAATCCCACAGCTAGTAAACCAGCTCTCAGGAAGAAGAACCAAGCACATTCAGCCACACTTCCTCTAGTTTCTTTAGAAAAATAAGTTTCAGAGGGAAAACATAATTTAGTGATCTGCTGCCAGGCTGTTCTTGCCTCTCTGTTTATTCCGTTTCTGGCCACCATCAGCTTTATTCATTTGGACAACAAATGCAAAATAATTATTAAGTCATGAATCTTAGACAAACCGCAAACTTTAGTATCTTTTCAGCAATGTGCTTCTAGGCAAGGCCTGAGAACATTCTCTCACAAGAGACCAACCTTCCTGAGAAAGCCCAGATGCACTGTGACTGTGAGCAGTCGCTCTTACAGGACATTTAGAGCTGGGTACCGATGGCTCGAGCTGGAAAGGAATGAGCTTCTGATAAGGTAAGGATAACATGAAGGGAAGACACACTTCCTCCTCTACCTGGGAAAACCCTTCTTCTAAGTAATCCTCACAGCTCCCTTCCAGGATGTACAAACAATATTTGGAAAGGGGTTTAACACTTGGAATGTAGAATTAGGATGTGGGATCTGAGTGGATAGAATGAAATAGAGAATTCCACAGTATTTCAATCTCTTCCATCCTAAGGCAGCTTGAGGCAGGACGTATGTTTTTAGCTAATTCCTGGATCACAAATGGCATTTCACCCAGAAGATAATAAATTAAAAATCTAGTCAAGGAGCTTTGAACATGACTCCTAAAATCTTGCTCGCTTATAGTTAGTTCCCATTGAGCCAAGGTGGTACCCAAGAGATGTCACTCCCAGGACCATATTGTAGCGGGCAAAAGAGCATCTTCTTGGCTCTATCCAAACAGAAAAATCTTTAACGGTTTTAACTAGGCTTCTTCTGAAGTCAGGAGAGGATGGAAAAGTGAGAGGACTTTTCAAGAGGCTGTGGGGTAGGGACCCATATAGAAACTCAGAGAGGGAAGCTAATGTAGAGACAGGAAGCAAGACACTGGGTGCTTGGGTCTCACTGCTACAGGGGAAGTGAGTCAGGGTGGAAGGGGAACCTCCCCTCACCATGCTTCATGCTGCCTCCGGCACTTTGGTGGGAGTCTTGTCGGATACTAGGAAGACAGCCCAGTCAGACGAGTACAGGCGTCTTACTCACAAGAGGGCAGACGTGTACTAATCCCAAGCTGTCATAGGAAATTACTACGGAGACAAATCCTATAGAGAGATACCAGCAGTGCTGTCAATCAGGTTCAAGTGGGAAAGGCGGCCACTGTCCCCTCTGGTTAGTCCCATGTCTCTTGTGGAGAAATCCCCATGAGAGATGGAAAGTCAGGTTGTACGGTTGTACTAGGGAGCTGGGACCTGGATAAGCACTGGGATCGGTGATTATAACTGTATTTGGAAAAAGAGGTGGTGGAAATAGGAATGGGAGGAAGGAAGGTAAACCTGTGATTATGAGAGGCGACATCTTCATAGATGCTTCAGTGTCTAACCTGACTTGGGGACCCATATGCTTTCACAGTTACTTCAAACTTTAAAGTCATTCTGGGTAAGAGCTTAGGAATTATCTGATGACAGACAGAATTAAGACAACTTTCGGTTATTCAGATGAGAACTGGTACCTACAGTGTGGGACCAAGCCACCTGTGTTCTTCCATTTAACTCCTCTCTACATGTGAGCAGATGTGTTTGATGGATTTATGGAATCATTGATTTTTCTTCTCTTTTCATTGAGATAGCCTCTCATGCTGGCCTTGAACTCTTTGTGTAGTGGAGGACTTGGAACTCCTGATCCTCTTGCCTCCATCTCTTACCAACTTATTCAGTTCTCGACATGGAATCTAGCCTTTGTGTGTGTCAGGCAAGTATTCTACCAGCGAAGCCACATTCTTATTCCTACAGTATGGTTTTTAGCTGACAAAAAGACATCAGATTGGGACATAGCACTCATCTTGTCTAGCCCCTGCCTCTGGATCAGCAAGATGCTACAATTCCCATGAGGCAATGGAGGTGAGGAATGGCAGCTAGCCTACCACCAGGTACTTGGCAGAAGGTATTGGGTGACTAGGATTCCATTCTTTTTCCCATTCCACTACCAAGAGCAGGTCCAAGAGATGACGGCATCAGTGAGACTTGCAGATATGATCCCTCCAAAAACAATCCCAGGAGGAATTGTCCAGATGGGAATTTCCAGCTGAGCCTGAAAATGATGCAGGCCACCATGGCATGAGTGTGTGAGTGTTGGCCGTGGGCGGGGGTGTGTCTGCTCATCTGTTTGGACATGTGTGCAGGCCAGAGGCCGATGTCTGGATGCCTTCCTCAAGAGCATCTTCACCTTACCATTCTCTCTGAGCCTGGCACTTGCTGCTTACTATTTCAAGTAGACAGTCTAGCCAGCCACCTCCTTTCCCCTTGGGCCTCTCTTCAGCCCCCTGTGTTGGGGTTACAGATGCTAAATGCACTTCCACGCTTTATACAGAACTGGTCCCAGCTCTGCAACAAGCACTTTGCCCACTGAGCCATTATTTTACAAGCCCTAACCTTTATTTTTCTTCTTTGTTGCACAGAAATGGACTGAAAAGTTAGCTGAATATTTAGTCCAATAAGAAGGCTTCCCACCTTTTGGCATGAAATAGGCAGCTTTTGTACAATTCCAATAGTTTTGCAAAACAAACACATATTCAAACAAACAATTTTAGCTCTCTCTCTCTCTCTCTCTCTCTCTCTCTCTCTCTCTCTCTCTCTCTCTCCTTTCTAACCCTGTATCAAGATCTAATTGCATACACCCGGCCAGATGTTGCATATTAATATCATGATAACCATTACTGTTATGACTTCCTACGGCATTTTTCTTTCTTGTAGCTAATCGTTTCAAAAGCCAAGCCTCATTATTTTAAGGTCCCTACCTAAATGAAACATTTGCTTTTGCGCTTACGGCTGTCAGAAACACTGTGGGTGGAGCAGAGGAGACCCGTCTGTCTTCCCGGCCACATGAAGTCACTGGGAACAGCCTACAGAACAGGGACACCCTCCTTATGCAAGCGAGGGAAAAAAGGCTGACATCCTTAAACCAGGGTGAAAATGTGCTCACTTCTGAAAATAATCTGTCTTTGGTTTCAATTCATATTCAACCCTTTCAAGGATCTCGAAGAAACAGCGCAGGAGCCGGGCTCCAGTTCCCCGATGAATTGAGCGTTTGTTGCCTTGGAAAAAGATCCATCCTGTGGGGGTGTCCGCGGCAGCTGACTGACTCCCAGAAAGGGTGAAGGATTACAAACTGGGCTCCAGTTGGATGTGATTTCAGCCGAGTGTGGTATTATTTTTCCTTTATGGTTAACAGCCTTGTGCTTTTCTTCCCCGTGAGATGGAAGGTAGAGCACGCGTGACCCTGGCTCCACGTGGAGCTCCCCCCACAGGAAGGGCTCTGTGGGCCTGGGGCTCTAGATGTGTGGCATTTCCCTGATGCTCCCTAAGAGCCGGTCAGCCCCACTTGTGGTTTTTCCAGGTGGTGCTTAAAACATGCCTCGCCGAAGCCCACTTGAAACCTTAGGAAGGCTCTCTTCTTGGTGAATCAAGTTCTTTCTGGGGATGACTGTGGGATTTAGAAGAGAATTCATCATTTTGGACCAGGCTCCAGTATGAAGAAACACAACCAGCTGTAATCTGGCCTAACCCTAATAGAGTATTACAGCATGATCAACTTGGGAATTTAGTGTTTACATGTTTAGGCTTAATCATATTTTAACCCCATCAAATTGGCCACACGCAGGAATCGTTTGCTGCTGTGCACGTCCCTGCATGTGCAGATCGCAAGGCACTGGGTGTTGCCTTTAAGCCCAAGTGTCTTGATGGTGGTTATGGCATTTTTCCCTAGCTCTGACCTTAGCACTAAGAGGATGGCTTCTGCCAAGATATTACAGGCCACATTCCCACAGGCCTGGTGCTCACATCCTACCGAGTCACACCACTGGCATGTTAACCATTCCTCTGCCAGTAGCCTTCAACAGCCAGTAGTGACTTAACGATATTCTGCACACTGGGATGATGACTGGCCTGATCTTGCATAGGTCTTGTGCAGGCAAACACAAGCTGCTGTAGCTCACTAGGACAGAGCTACAGAAAGCATCCTACTCCAAGTTCCTTCTCTTGGACCATTGTCCCAGTGTACCAGAAGAGAAGGAGACAGGAAATCAAGATCTAGTAATGAACAGAACCAAGACAGTGGTGGGAGATGCTCAGAGCTGTTACTTTTGACCCCAACCAAAACCCTTGAGGACCAGGTTAAGAGTCACTGACACAGACCTTGGGAGTCAGGCAAGTGAGGGAAAAACAGACTCATTTATTGCAGGAACTGGGCAAATATTTATAAGCCTTCTCAACATCTCATTGGTTCTCCAATAGCCAGACGTGGAACTGCGTCTTTCTCACTGACTCACTCCATTGCCTGATCTGGAGTTAACCATCTCTAGCCATGCCAGTAGAGCCTAGGTTGGCTCAGGGAGGAAGTATCAGCAGCAGATGTGCCAGTATTGAGGCTGGCCTGCTTAGCTAAGTTCCAAGACAAGGGTGCGAGATGCTCAGAGATTTTGCTTGTGACCTGACCAAACCCTTGGGGGCCAAGGTTAAGAATCAATGACACAGACCCTGGGAGTCAGGCAAGCAGTGGGTCGGCTCAGGAAGGAAGTATCTGCTCATGTGTTAGTGCTGTGACTGGGCCTGCTTGGCTAAGTTCCTTCTGTACAGAGATTCCCTCCATTTAAAGTTCTTTTGGCTTCCTCACCCCTGCTCGGTGTGCTGCTGTGTAGTGTAGGGATCTCTGGGTCACCCATGTGTGTGATATCCTGCTGACACAACTTCCCCTCCATTTACTTTCAGTGTCTTAATGACAGCAGTCACAGTAATTCATCCAAGGAAGTGACATTGATTGAGCTATTACTCGATTTCAAAGTCTTTGCTCTTTACTTTTAGTTTACAGAGATAAATGAGGCCATTTTCATGCAAGGACATAATGTACTTTGAGCATATTTTCCCTGTACCCCACTGCCCTGTCTCCCTCCCCACTAGTCGTCTCTGCTCCCAGGTAGCTCTCTTTTGCTTCCATGTCTGGAGTATGTATCTGGTATCATGCATCTGTGACATCTAGGATCCACAAATGAGACAAAGCACTATAGCTTTCTCAGATTCTCTTAATTTGCTTAACATAATTATATCCAGTTGCTTTCCCTTTTCTACAAATGACATAACTTCATTTTTTTCCCTTATGACTGAAAACCTAGCATTGTGTGTAAGCCCCATTTTTCTCTGTCCTTTGTTAATAAACACCTTGTTTGCATTGAGTTTGCAGGACCTGAAATAAAGTAGACACAGCTTATACTCTAGCAGAATTCTAGGTTGCAACACGGTGCCCATCACACAGAATATAGGTATGTAGAATATGAGATACTTTTAAAGCCTTGGTTAAGCATTTCCATTTGTTTCATAAATACTAGAGAGAAGTATTATCAGCTTCATACTTAATTGCTAACTACTGAGTGACCTACTAAGCCATTCTCAGGAGTGACACAGGGTTTTGAATAACCCTTGCAGATGGTGTGGCCCTTCCCCAACATTCTAGCCAGCAGGCATATCAGGGAGGGTAGCATGTTCTCCTGACTAGGCTGGCCTGGAAAGCGTGGGAATGACAACAGTCACAATAAAGCCTCAGACCCACTGTCACTCTGACTCCTTAGGTCAGAGACCCTGAGGACACAGTTCCCAGCAGCTGTGTGTGTGTGTGTACTGTGTGTGTGTACTGTGTGTGTATACTGGGTGTGTGTACTGTGTGTGTATGTACTGTGTGTGTACTGTGTGTGTGTGTACTGTGTGTGTGTACTGTGTGTGTGTGTGCTGTGTGTGTGTACTGTGTGTGTGTGCTGTGTGTGTGTACTGTGTGTGTGTACTGTGTGTGTGTACTGTGTGTGTGTGTACTGTGTGTGTGTGCTGTGTGTGTGTGTGTACTGTGTGTGTACTGTGTGTGTGTGTACTGTGTGTGTACTGTGTGTGTGTGCTGTGTGTGTGTGCTGTGTGTGTGTGCTGTGTGTGTGTACTGTGTGTGTGTACTGTGTGTGTGTGTACTGTGTGTGTGTGCTGTGTGTGTGTGTGTACTGTGTGTGTGTGTACTGTGTGTGTGTACTGTGTGTGTGTGCTGTGTGTGTGTGTGTACTGTGTGTGTGTGTACTGTGTGTGTGTGTACTGTGTGTGTGTGCTGTGTGTGTGTGTGTGTGTACTGTGTGTGTGTACTGTGTGTGTGTGTACTGTGTGTGTACTGTGTGTGTGTGTACTGTGTGTGTGTGTGTGTACTGTGTGTGTATACTGGGTGTGTGTACTGTGTGTGTATGTACTGTGTGTGTGTACTGTGTGTGTGTACTGTATGTGTGTACTGTGTGTGTGTACTGCGTGTGTACTGTATGTGTGTGTACTGTGTGTGTGTGTGTACTCTGTGTGTGTGTGTACTGTGTGTGTGTGTACTGTGTGTGTGTGTACTGTGTGTGTGTGTGTGCTGTGTGTGTGCTATGTGTGTGTACTGTGTGTGTATGTACTGTGTGTGTGTACTGTGTGTGTGAACTGTGTGTGTGTGTACTGTGTGTGTGTACTATACGTGTACTGTGTGTGCATACTGTGTGTGTGTGTACTGTGTGTGCGTACTGTGTGTGTGTACTGTGTGTGTGTACTGTGTGTGTGTGTGCTGTGTGTGTGTGCTGTGTGTGTGTACTGTGTGTGTGTGTACTGTGTGTGTGTACTATATGTGTACTGTGTGTGCGTACTGTGTGTGTGTACTGTGTGTGTGTGTGCTGTGTGTGTGTGCTGTGTGTGTGTGTACTGTGTGTGTGTGTACTGTGTGTGTGTACTGTGTGTGTGTACTGTGTGTGTGTGTGTGCTGTGTGTGTGTGTGTGTGTGCTGTGTGTGTGTACTGTGTGTGTGTACTGTGTGTGTGTGCTGTGTGTGTGTACTGTGTGTGTGTACTGTGTGTGTGTGCTGTGTGTGTGTACTGTGTGTGTGTGTGTGTGCTGTGTGTGTGCTGTGTGTGTACTGTGTGTGTGTACTGTGTGTGTGTGTGTACTGTGTGTGTGTACCAGTTCACTGTAGGAAAGGATGCTCTGCTTAATCTTGCTCATTTCCTCTCACCTAAGGGAAATCTCCCTATGTCACCTAAGGTTACTTCCTGTCGTAGGGGATATCCATGTGTCTGGTCCCTTTGTTGTGTTTTATAAAAAAGAAAATAAAGCCAGGGATGTGTTTGGTAGAGGCCCTGTATGGTGTGAGGAAAGAGGGTACCTCTGCAGGCCCATGCTGAGGCATCCCTTCCCCCTGAGGTACTAGCCACATGAAAGTATAGTATAGAATAGAGTTTATTTAGGTCATGGGGGGGGGAGTTGAGGGGTAGTAGGGACAGAGAAAGGCAGAGAGAGAGAGAGAGAGAGAGAGAGAGAGAGAGAGAGAAGAGGAGTAGAGGCTGGCCATGGAGAGGGGGGGGAGGGAAATGGAGAGAGAAGGGACAGAGAGGGAAGAGAAGAGAGTAAGAGAAGAGCAAGAGAGTGAGAAGGGGGCCAGCAGCCCCTTTTATAGTGAGTCAGGCACACCTGGCTGTTGCCAGGTAACTGTGGGGCAGAGCCTAGAAGAAATGCCAACACCTTTGCTTTCTCCAGGTGACCTAGCAAGGCTGTTATAACTGCATAGCTCTCTTGTCCCAGATTTGCTTGGATGCAGCACTCACTTGAGAAGGGCCGAGATGAGGTTTCTTAGGGATAGGCTGGAGCTGGAGGAACAGTTGCAGTGTTATCCTGGGACCATCGCATCTAGGAGAAGGCAAGCAGTTCCCTGAGAAAGCAGAATTCATGGTGTAATCAAATGAATTTTAAAAATTCTTCTCCACTACTCTTTCAAACTTGTATTTAACTCAGATAAAAAAAAATACCCTTACAGCATTTTTAGATCATGCTTAAGTCCTAGGCTCACTTTAAGACACCAAGTCTCAAGTTTGCCCTTGACTGAAAGTACAATATCCTCCCATTGTGCATCTTCTGCCTTAAGAGGCAGCAGAGGGAACTAGCAGTGTGGGAGCAAGTGGTGTGTTTCATATTTTACTATCTCTTTACTATGCATTTCTCCTAGCAAGCCAACTGGAAGCATCCTTTTGGGATCAGAGTTATGGGAAGAGATATGCTATTCCATGTTAAGGGATGAAAAAGAAATCCACACATGACATAATCTCTCACTAAGCATGCCTTATGCATGGGGAGTATTTAAACATCTCTACTCCTACTTTCTGGTTTGGGTAGATGGTCTCCTTATTGCAAAGCTGTCTCTTGTAGTTCCCAAGAGTCATTTTGGTGGAGATCTTGAGAGTCCTCCAGTATCCTCCAAGAACACCCCATTCCCTTCTGGTCTCTCACTGCCTGTGTCCCCTCCAGTCCTCCTGGTGGCCTTTCCAGACAAGACCTGCGCTAGGCCCACACTGGCTCTTTCCCTACCCAGCCTCCCTCCAGCCTAACAGGAGTGCTAACAGTAGCACAGCCCTCATCCCAACAACCTCAGCAGGATAACCAATCCCTGCACAGCTACTCCATCTGGCCATGGTAGCCTTGGTTTGCTCAGCTGTGACTCCAACCAACATCCATTTTCAGTGTCTCACAAGGTAGGGAGCTCTCAGAGATGAGTCTTCAGCAGTCTTGAGGTAACCAGTGGCTCCCCAGAGGAGCTCATGATACAGAAAGGACTTTGAAGAGGGGCTATCACCAGCCCATGAAATCACATTAGAGAATCCTTGCCCTCCACTGGTGGAACCTCCTCCCTGCCAGCCCCCATTTTAAAATGTTCATTCCATCTTTAGGACCTGAGAGTAGCTAAAAACCAACCTCTTTTTCCTTTACTTTGCAAGTTCAACATGGGGTAGTCCAGCTCTAGAACTGTGTGTTTAATTCACACTGGAAACTTGATGGCAGCACCAAGAGAGATAACACAAGGCCTAGAGATACTAAGGTGTGTCTGTAGAGCATCGTTCAGGCTCAGGTAAAGCCTCAGCCACATTGTCTCCAGCCTTGGAGTCAATGCAGACATGGGGCTGCCTGTTCAGGGATAACCGCTCATGGTGCATCCCTGTCTCATCTCTACTAGCTCTCTTCAGCTTCCAATCTGTGCAGTTGGAATGGTCTTCAGTGCCCCGTCTTCTTTATGTGGCCTACAAGCATGGTAGACTCGAGCTGCCATCGTACTGCTGACGCTATCCCAGGCTTTTCTGTGCGTGCTTCCTTGTTTCAATGTTCAGGTTTCTGATAATACTCTACCTGTCACCGACCAGATCTGCACTGAGTCCACAAGTAGAAGAGAGTAACGGACTGGTGTGTGTGTGTGTGTGTGTGTGTGTGTGTGTGTGTGTGTGTGTGCACGTGTGTGTGCATGTGTCCCTATATACACACTCATGCACATGCACACACATACACACACATACACACACACACACACACACACACACACACACACACACACACACAGGCCTTCTGGAGAAGAGAACACATCTCAGTGAGTACAGTAGACATGTGAAGCTTAATAGGCTATTTCCAGTGTCCAAAGTTGAGAACACCAAGCCTTGTCCAAGAGAAAAGTGTTAAGATACAAGGAAATGTCTCTGTTTTGTGTTGTGAGTGCACTGGGAATTTAGGAGCCAGCTACTGAAAAGTAGAGAAAGAGTCGTGTCTGAAAGAAGTTATTAAAAAAAGCAAGTGATGGCCAGCCACAGTACCACGTGCCTTTGGTCCCAGAACTTGGGGGGGGGGGGGTTAGAGCTCCAATTCTGAGGCAAAGCAGGCCTAGCTAAGGAGACCCTAGCTAAAAAGGGAGGCAAGAGAAGAGTAGCTACAACAGGGCCCTCTAGCTGTCCACTGCATTCCTGTCACGTTTTCTGTAACAGATGGCAGATGGTTTGTGAATGAGCCTGAGATTGTCTGGGCAGGGACTGCATTTCTCACCCCACTTTGAGCTTCTCTTGGTGCTACACTTGACCCTCTCTGACAGAATGCAAGTAGAAGCAGGAGTAGCATTTTTGGGACACAGCCATTTCCAGTGTTCTTTTCCACTCCCTTCTCCTTCTGCTCTTGTGGCTGTGAGCACCAGGTTATGTCAACTTTGGCTGTTTGAACAGTAAAGATCTGGAGGATTGAAGGGAGAGAAAAACCCACTAACAACCAGATACCTGAGTGACCATGGGAAAAAGAGCCAAAGACTCGCTGAGAAATTTATTTATTAATGAATTTTTATTAATGAATGATTTTTGGCTCTTTGAATCATACTATCTGGGACTCTCATAATTACATCAAAATTGCCTTTCTTTAGCAGTGGCCTCAGATTACTGATGGAAAGAGGCAACCTCAAATAGAATGGGCCCAGAGGATAGTTTGCTGTGTCAGATGGGACTAAGGATATGGAAAGCAGGTACCTGATGCTATGGTTTGACTAAAAAGCCCATGGGTTTATGTTTGGATTCTCCATCCCAAGTTGGAGGCGCTGTTTTGGAAATGCTGTGGACCATGAGTGATGACGGTGCTGCCTACTGGTCAGAGGTCGTTGCTGGTGGGTGTTTGGTATTTATAGTCCATCTCCTGCTTCCTAGCCCGCTGCCATATGGGTAGCTACTGATTCAACTTCTGTCTTGCTAGCTCATAGTGGACTACTCCACCATAGCCAAGATCCTCTGAAGTCAAAAGTCAGCATGACCCTTTCATCCACTAAGCTGTTTCAACCATGGGTCCTTTTGATCACAGCAACTTAAAAGTAACTGATGCACTTGACGGTCAGAGGCAATGGCTGGCGGTGGTTCAGCGCTCATCAATTAGGGTAACGTCCGAGCAGTATACATTTTCATTAGAACCGAGAAACAAAAGAAAGTTAACGAGATGGAACCCAGAGAGGAAACTGAGAATTTAATAGGGCAAGACATGGTAGAAAAGGGATACTAGGGGAGACAGATGCCCAACAAGGAGAGAATACACTGGGAAGAATATTAAACTGTAGAGTCGCAAAGATGTGAACTCAGGAAAAGTCTCGTCAATAAGAGAAAAATAACCAGAATGGGAAGAAGAGACCAAGCAAGCAGCAGACAGTTGGTTTACCTCCTCCCTTATCCTTCAAATCCTTTGTGTTTCAGACCCAATCTCAGACTCCTCTGCCTCACCAGCCCTGTAACACGTGCCATCTCTATCCTGGAGCAGAGAGGACTCTAGATGCTTTCTACAAAGTTCCATAAATAAGACCTGCATCCCTAATGGGCAGTCCTGCACATTGAGTACACCATTCAGGTTTGCATACAGTTAACGGAGTACTTTGCTAAAAAAACTACTTAGCTACATTACGGCCTGGAACAGAAAGCCCCAAAGTGAGACTAGGGTCACCTTGAGATCTTTATTTTCTAAATGGAAACTGGAATTCTTCAAACGTCAGGCAAGCACAGCGGCCGCCTCCCATCTGAGGGTGCCTTGCTTATGTCAACGTCTGGAATGGAACCCCCAGATCATATAGCCCTTCCCAAAGGTGGCAAAATTATAAATATAAAGTTGCTTTATTTTCTTTTCCTCTTAGGAAGGAACTCCCATCCACCTTCCTCCACGATGGAATCAATGTGTCAAACAGCGACTGCTGATGTAAAATCAGCTTCCCGATCCAACACACAGCTTGTTTATGGAGGAAAATACTCTTCAGTTCTTGAACATTCAGATAGCTGGTAAAAGCAAATGAACAAGTTTTGTTTTGATTTGATTTGGTTTGGTTTTTTTGTTTGTTTGTTTGTTTGTTTATTAAAGAGGAAACCCAACCAAAGGCAGGGTTTCATCCCGAAGGGTAGCTTTACAGACAGTGCCCAGAGGCTGGAAAAAAGGGCCAGACCCACTTACTGCAATAGCAATATTCTTGGTATCTTTGTAGAAGCCACTGGGAGCCTTGAGTTCTTAAAGAGGGTGGCGAAGAGACATACAAATGTTTCCCGGACTCTGTGTGCCTTAACCTTTCACCTTATTGACTATAAATCAGACACATGTAAAAAATAATAATAATCCCCACCTCCCTTTTTCTTTCTGGGCCTGTAAATCTGCTTCTTTAAATCCTGTGGAGAGATGCCTGTGGTTTCAGAGTCTTGGGACCTTCCAGTCTGTGTGATACATGTGTGTGGTTAGTCAGTGAGCTGCACGTCTACTGAGGCTTCTGACTGGGAGTTGTTGCAAAGCTCAGCCTGACTCCATTCTCCTGGAGATGATGAGAATATCCTTAGAATATTAGGCCTGGTGATTCCTTCCTTCCTTACTTGCTTGCTTGCTTTTCTTCTTTCTTCTTTCCTTCTCTTCTTCCTTTTTTTTTTTTTTTGTAATACACACAGGAACTGTTTATCCCCAGAGGCATGCAATTGGCCTTTTAGTTTCAGAGCAACTTCTCCACCTCTCCAGTTCACTAGGACAAAGTTTGCAACAGCTCTACCTTCGTGAGAAGCTCCTTGGCCTTCATACTGCAAACACTCACTGAGCAGAGTTCACTGGGGGTCAATAGGGTGGACTGAATGGTAGTTACTTCTTGCATCCAGACTTTGCTCATGACCCACAAAAGAACCCAGGCACTGTGTTGTTCCAAACAAACAAACACCCAAACATATTGTGGAAGTGTCACTCTTTCTATATTAATGAGTTGAAATTAAATTGGTAACAGTGTCAGAGACGAGATCCAATCCCCAGAGACTGGAAGCTACCCCTTGAGCCACAACAGAAGCCCGTCTACAAGAGCCAGGTTCCCAGTATTAATGAGATGGAAACCAGACTAACCCATTATAATTTTCATCCAACAACAACTAGCCCAGCTTTGAGTAGACTGACAGCTCTCCACGACTACACCTTTTTCCTTCATTGTGAATTGTACCTAACACTTTCAACTTGTATGTATGGCTTTAAATTTAGATTTTCCATCTGATAGATTGGTATATCAGTGTGAGAGTTTATATATATATGGATATTTATAGTGATGTATATATGGATATCACACACATATGGAGGATGGAGAGAGAGAGAGAGAGAGAGAGAGAGAGAGAGAGAGAGAGAGAGGAGGAGGAAAGAAGGAAGAAAGGTATTATTGCTGGCTTTGTTTTTTACATACAGCCCTGCTTAATATTGTTACAACTATCTCATCAGCAGACTAAGAGTAATAACAGCTATATTATTTTTCCTTTGAACTAGGTACCATTGCATAAGGACAGTGGGTAAGGTTAGCAATGAAATTCAATGTATACTTATATTATAATTACATGAAGTCTTCTATCTCTCTGTAACAAAATAGCCAGGGCTCATACTACACCATAAACTAGGTTCCATCACTCTACTCTTTAAAACCATAATGATTTCCTCTCACACTCTCAGCAAATGCCAAGGTCTTTATGAGGCCCCCGAGGGGCCCTCAAATCTGACTCCTATTTCTTCTGATTGGCATCATAATATCATATACTAACTCTGATGGTTCAACCTCCCTGGACTCTTCCTACATGGATGCTAAGTATGCTTATGCACAGACAAGATCTTATATCCCAGTTCTTTATTTCTCCTTCACAGCCCCTAGAACTATCGAGTAAATTGTCTATTTATCACCGTGCTCTAAAACGAGATGAGAGTACAGGCTATTTCATTTTCCTTTACTGATATATTTCTAGCACACATTCAGAGACCTGTTGTCATCTATTAAACAACAATGGATAAATCAGCTTCTTGGAGGCTAGAAATCTGACACATATGTAAATTCACATCCTCATCCTCATTCTTATCAGCATCATTTGTGGCGCTGGGGATCAAACCCAGGGTCTCACACGCAGGAGGCAAGCACTGTACCACCGAGCCACACCCTCAGTGTGAGAATAATAACTGATACACAATAATTGGATAAAATAATCCATAGACTGAATTTTAGCTTTCTAGCTGGCACGCCTCCCCCCGCCCCCCACTGCCTGTGAGCAGGTGCTGTCTCCCGGAGTGCTGATTTTTTGAACAAAGTTTTCTATTTCTGATTAACCTTTTTGCAGAAGTGACCTGCTGACCATCTGTTCTTTATTGGGAACCTCTCTTCTAACTTAGGAAATTCTGTGCAGTTTGTCTAGCAAGTCACCTCTGAGTTACCATCCTGATGTTTTTACTGGACTGCAGTAATGGAAGTCATCCTGTGTTTCCCTGAATCCTCAAACAATGTCCCCCTGCTCTCTTGGTGTGACAAATAGCTATAGACTACCTCCTTGGAAAATGCATATCTAAGCTCCAGTGAGTGATGGGCTGAACTGTGACTTCCATGACACTCCATCATGAAAGATATCCAAAAGGAATGCCCGGATAGGTGCTCGCAGGGTCACAGTCTGAGTTAATGAAACAGTTTTATCAAGGCAATTAGTTACCTCCTCATTCTGTCTTGCTGGATTTGTTTATTTTCTTTTAAAAAAAAAGTCAGTAGTCTTCCATAAGCCTGGATGGCTAGCTTCAGGATTCTATGGAGTTACTTACCTCATCACATAACCAATCCCTTTCTGTTTCAGTTGCAAGGCCTTGGGGCAGGACCCTATTGGCTCATGCGCCAGTGACACAAATAGAGAGTCCTTCCATCTTCAAGTTGATCATGTTAATTTTTCTTGTAAAACTCAAAAGGGCTATAAAATGACTTTTAGACAGCAGTTATGAGGAGACGGGTGGTGCCTGTATTTGCCCATAAACAAACTGAGCATTCGTAACGCCACTGACTGAAGACATTGAGATAAAAACCTACCAACAGCAAGATGAGAGTTCATTTTTCTTCCATGTAAAGGAAGTACCTAGAACATCAGTCAGAATGGTTCTTCCACCAGGGCAGCTTCTGTCCTTTCCATTCCCACTTGGGTGTTGGAATTCACGTATCTCCTCAGGACCCTGGTCTCAGGTACTCACAAGCTACAACTTTCTGAGGCAAATATGGTAACTTTTTCACTGCTTCTTATTTCCGAATATTCTTGAACTCAGAGTCAGCACCTCTGTGGCGTGTACAAGTTCAGTGAGGCTAGCACTCTGTGGGCCTTGGATTCACCTACCAGAGCATGCTGACTGCTGCCCTCTGAGGTCACCTCAGCATCCCCCCCCCCCACACACACACACACACATACTGTTGTTTATTAGTTGCTGCACTTATTGTTTTTTTTTCTTTAAAACTCAGAAATGCTGGTGAAATTCAAAACAGCTTATAATTATGCTTCAGATGGGAGCTTCTGATAAGATGGGCATAGAGCCACAGGCATTCCAAGATTCTCAAATAGCATAATCTGGCTGGATTTTTTTTTTCTAGAATGCAAAGGTCATAAGCCCACGGTAATCTAAAACACTCTGGGTCCTGCCAGCTGCCGTCTCCTCATTTCCAGTGCTATAATTTCAGTCTCATTTGTGAGGAACTGTGGACTTCCCCACTTTGGTAGACCATCTTAAGTTACTTGCTATTCAGCTGAGCTATTATTTAATGAGCTAATTACATGTTAGTTAATAATAGAACATTTCTTCAACAGTCAGCCGTCAAATATCACCTTAAGCGAATTACCCAAATCTCTCAGAAGAATGTCTGGGAATGGGACGGTCTGAAACAATGATTACAGAGAAACTGACTGTCGTGGAAGAGGGCATTAGATGCCAGCTCTGGTAGCACCAACGACATCAGCGATGAAAGCAACCATTTTATGGTTTTTTCCTGTCCAAATGATAGTTTACATTAATTTGGAATAAGCTTAGTTGTATCAGTGTGTGACCACTAGAAAAGGGGTGAGTCCTATCAGGTAGCCCCATTGCTAATCTCCAAACATGGGTTCCTGCTATGAAGGTGGTGCAGGCGATTGGCCTCTGTGTTTGCCTGTGAACTTTGCTCTGAACACTTCTGTATCAAATCCAAGCCCCTACTCTAAGGAGCACCCACCTGGGTGCGCTAAGTGTTGATGACCACAGACTCCGATGACAATCCCTTTAAGAAAGCTTGTCTTTCTGGGGTGAATTGGGACCTAATTATCCCATTCAAACTCCCAGCTCTGTTTGATTTGCTGCTACTCATATCAGCGTATCTCTGGCCCCCATATCAGTCGCACACAGCCAGAAAGGAAACCTATCAAGAGGTTGGAAGTACTACATAGGAGGGGGCAAATGAAATACGCTCATCTCTTTGACTCCGGTGATGCCCCAGGCCATAGCTACATCTCTTTCAACTGCCTCATTTGTGCCCCCAAGCTTCCTGTTGTCTCCATATAGATAGTAGGGTCTTCCTGACCCTACTGATTTCTGGGTTGCTTCCTTGTCCCTCCACACCTCTAACTTTCTACCCCGTGCAATAGCTAGTGTGGTGATGATGTAGCTCAGTGCATAGAGTGCGTACCTGGCCTGCACAAAGCCTTGAGGATGATCCCCAGCCCTGCAGACACCAGGTATGGTGGCACAAGTTTATGATTCCAGCACTCAGGAAGTAGATACAAGACAATCAGCAGTTAAGGCCACTCTCTTCTAATGGTGAGTAAAAGCATGTCCTACTTCCCCAATTACTGTGTTCCTTGGCGGATCATGGCAGAGGTGCCAGACTCCTAAGGCTGTCTCCATTTTGCATTCCCAATAGATGCTTAGCTCTGAAATTTTTAAATTACATTCTTTTGAAGTGGAAGTGCACATAATAATTGGTTTTTGTTTGTTTGTAGGAACACTAGCAGTGTCGGTGGCTGAATAGAAGAAAGCACGCAGTCGTAAGTTACTCAAATTTCTGCCTGGCTTTCTATATCTTGGAATTCTACTCTTCTTACACAGCAGGGCACATATTTTTGGTGAGGTCACACACACCCAGGGACATGATGTCATCTTGCACATTGTGTTACAAACAGGTTTAATAATACATTGCTGAATCTTAAACCCTGAGTGGAGTGCTTCAGTCCAGCTGCCAGAGTCAGGGTCCATCTGGTAGACCTGTTAGGCAGCAGCCCCAGGAGCTCAGCACATTTCCCCTCCTGAGACAGAGCAGAAATGACTCCTACAGATGCACAGCTCAGCTTTAAAACAGAGGTGATGTCATCACTGGGACTGGCTTTTATTTCCTACGCTCCCTTTGCGCCTCCTCTGTGTTCCCTGATCCTCACTCTTCACTCCTTCCTTTTCCTCTTCATTTCTATGATTTTCGTTTTTTTCCTGGAGACAAAACAGCTTCTATGCAGCCAGTCATTGGTTGGCATTTATCACAGACAAATTCATCAGAATCTTTACCTACCTCTGTCCCTCTCAAGATAAAGAGTTACAAAGAATTCTATGACCCTTGATGCCACAAAAACCATCCTGGAATACACATTACTTTCCTCTTCTCTTCTCTTCTCTTCTCTTCTCTTCTCTTCTCTTCTCTTCTCTTCTCTTCTCTTCTCTTCTCTTCTCTTCTCTCCTCTCCTCTCCTCTCCTCTCCTCTCCTCTCCTCTCCTCTCCTCTCCTCCCCCCTCTCTCCTTCTTCTTCTTCTTCCTCTTTCTCTTCTTCCTCTTCCTCCCCCTCCCCCTCCCCCCTTCCTCCTCCTCCTCCCCCTCCTCCTCCTCCTCCTTCCTCTCTCTCTCTCTCTCTCTCTCTCTCTCTCTCTCTCTCTCTCTCTCTCCCCCTCTCTCTCTCCTCTCTCATTACAATGTATCATGGGCTATCATGTTTCCCAGGCTCCCTCAATTTCACTGTCCTCTTGCTTCACTTCCTCAGCCTTCCAAGATTCTGGGATTACAGACCTTGTCCCCCTAGTCAGCTTAGCTATAACTTTCAATGTGGTGAGACTACACCCTCCATTGGTTGTGTTTATTCCTTCACACCAATTTGGACCATCGTTGCCTCCCCTCCTCCCCTCCTCATTCTCCCCTAATCACAGAACACACTTTCCTTTGCTTCCAGTCTGGCTGAACACTTTTATCAGGCTCCCTTCAGACACCTATTCTGTCAGGCATTCTCATGAGATCCCAAGTACTCACTAAAGTTTCCTCATATTACTGCTTCCACAGAAAGATATGACTCCCTCTGCAAAGTCCATCACAAGCATCATTCTCTCTGAAAACACCCAGATTCATCATAAAAATTGAAGAGATTCAATAGTTGCATAAAACAGACCCACAATCAACAGACCGTGTGTATGTGTATGTATATGTATATGTATAATGTGTATGTATAATGTATATGTAAAATGTATATGTACATGTGGTTATATAATATATGTATATCACTTCAAGGATAAGAAAAACATTGGATAAGAAACAAACTTGAGTTCTAGAAAGTAGATAAATGGAAAGTATTTGTCACTGGCCAAGAAAGAGAGGAATTAAGTCAGCTGTAAGCCATAGGCAAAACGAAAGTGCTCAATCCAGAGAGACATCACATAATGCCCAACAGCTCGAGATTGGTTGACTGCATGTGTCTGGAACGATGAGTTAGAAAGGAGTAGATAAAATATGGGAGAAAGGATCTCTCAAGGACTAGGCAAATAGGCAGTTCCCAAGTCCTTTGTGCCAGGCTGTCCTCTCTAGTTCACAGCTCAGAAAGTTCAAAACTTGCCTACTGCAAGCTATAGATGTCTTGTTTAAAAAAAAAATCTCAGCTCAACAATATCAAGTAACTGAACCATCCAGATCTCCCAGGGACTAAACTACCAACCAAAGAGTACACATGAAGGGAGCCATTGTCCCAGATACATAGGCAGAGGATGGCCTTGCCTGACAGCCATGGGAGGAGAGGACATTGGTCCTATGGAGTTGCACCAGCATAGGGGGATGCTCGAGTGGTGAGGTGGGAGTGGGTGAGTAGGTAGAGGAGCACCATCATAGAGGCAAAGGGGAAGGAGGAGAGGGGAAGAGGGGGAGAGGGGTAGTGGGATGGGGGAAGTTTGTAGAAGGGTAATCAGGAAGGGGGATATTGTTTGAAATTTAAACAAATAAAATGATTAATAAAAAAAAACTCAGCTCTGGTTTCAGTGGTTTTGGGTGAGTTAGCCCCAAGGGCAGGAGAGCTGGCCCAACCCCTTGCCTGCTACTGCATTTAGGAGAGAGAGCCCTGTGCCTTGCCTGGACAGCACAGCTGAACTAACCCTGATGGCATGGGTACAGATGAGCCAGCCCCAAGGGCATGGTTCTGCCCTTTGCTGGCTGCAGCATTACATGGCACAGCCTGGGCAGGGCATGAGAGTTTGCCCCAGTGGTGGGGTGAGGGATAGCTGGCAGGCTGGCTAGCTCAGATAGCTCTCAGACCTAGATTCAAGGCTTTGAATTAGCCCAACCCAACATTATTGACGAGCTGTTGGAGTGTGTGAAGGGCCAGTCCTATGGATCCAAAGCTGCAGGATCTCCATGACACAGGACAACAACAGGATATCTGAGAGGAGCCCCAGTGAGGTTCCAGTATTGACAGTGTAACAGAAGTCATAACAATGACTCCCTGCCATGAACTTTTACAAGCAAAATAGTACAGACAAAAGGGCACACTGTGGGCCACACTGTGACACACTACAGCTTCCACAACAATTTGTTTTTCTTCTTTAGGAGGGACATTACAAAGGTAGAGGGTGTGTACAAGGGGACAGGGAGATGGGTGGGAATGGGATACATGAGAGGAAGTTTGTTCACAAAGAACCAATACAAAGTTAAAAAAAGAAAACTCAGCTCTTGGTGTTTGCTCAGATCCTAAAGTAACAGCTGCCAATCAAGGTGCCAGGACATTTTCCTCTGGGAAATACACACTCACCTAAAGGATAGCCACAAAGTTCTAGAGAGTGGGTTCTTCTGCAGTGAAGACTCAGGTCCTATGCTGAAGCTAACATCAGGCCTCATCTAAGCTTTTAGAACTGGGTGTCTGAAAAAATCTTCCAAAGTAGGATATATGGAACAGAAAACAAACCCTTGGCCTTGTTCATATTCACCAGAAAAGGTGAATTGGCTTGCAGAGAGAAGAAAATCCTGTAACTTCAAGATTTTCTAATTAATGTCATCAGGGAGCTAAAAGATTATCAAAACAGTGTAATGAGAACCAGAGAATATGTTTTAAAGTGAGAAAGGAATGAAGCTGTAACAGAAGAGGAGGTGGGAACAGTAGTACTTGTACAAATTGCTTTAATCTAAATAGTCACTGGGTTCCAGAACTGAAACAAGAAGAAAGCAGAAAAATAAAAGTTCCTCGAAAGACAAAGTTGAAACAAAAAATTAACCAAATATAGAGCACTATTAAGGAAAATAGCTGTGAAATTTCACCCAGTGCACTCTAAAAGAACAAATGGCCACATATACAAAGAAGAATCAGAATGACTGCCAATCAAACTGAAGGTAGAAACCAAGAATGAGATGCCCTCAGAGCTAGGAAGATGGCATCCAACAAAGACTGACAAGATGTCAGCCAAGTATGGGAGAGATGGAGGGAAGGAGGGAGGAAGGGAGGGAGGGAAGGAAGAAAGGAAGGAAGGAAGGAAGGAAGGAAGGAAGGAAGGAAGGAAGGAAGGAAGAAGAGAGGGAGGGAGAGATGGAGGGAGGAAGGAAGCTGTTATCTGTGAGAAGATATGGGGTCTGTGCAGAGAAGATTCTGGGAGGGAGTAACACAAAGGGGAACTTCTGAGTGTTTGTATGAGATCTCAAGATGAACATTTCTCTGCCATGTGGGTAGTAGTCACAGTCTGGTTTAAGGAGATTGGAGGACTTCTATGATCTGTCCTGGAAGACAAAACCAGATAGAAACCTAATAGCTCTGGAGGGTTTAAGAGTCAAAATATGAAAATGCCACAGTGGAACACATGACTCTCTGCTAGAATTAGTGAATCGGTGCTGAGACAGCCAGTGAGGTGTTGAACGAGGCTGACTGAATCTCAACTACACCTGCAATGACATGGGTAAGGATACTGTATGGACCAGGGGGGGAAATGGAGCAAGGACAACCTTGAACAATGTTGCACACAACCCAGCTGCAAAGAGTGTGCCCAGCAGGCAGGGTAGCAGCTTCAGTAAAATCCACACAATAGTTAATATTGAGAGAACAGAAGGGGTTGGGCATATGCACATGGTGGGAATTGAGACAGCGTCTCCTCTGTCACAAGAAGTTCCAAAATCTGAAACTGAAAAAAAACATGAATATAGTACTATAACCACACCATGGAAAGATAAATTGTACAAAATGACAACAGCTGCCTCTGTAGGAAGAAAAATGACGAGACAGGAGCTACTGGAGGCTGTCTTTAATTTGTTAGAAGTCCAATTATCATCTGACTTATATGAAACACCACATTGGTGAACAAACAAGACAAGAACAAAAACACCAGCAGGCGAGAATGTGTCGTTCCCTCCCTCTGTAGGATGTCCCAAATCTCAAGGGCCCCAGCTGCCTGCCTGTCAGTCTCCTAACAGGAAGTGAGTTCCTTTAGGGCAGGAACCTGTTTCATCATTTGTTTTCTGTTCAATATAATACCTGACACAGAGTTGACATTCAGTAAGTCCTTATGAAAAGATTAGTATGCATCCACTGCACACTAATTCTACTATATGATATCTCGGAAATGAAGTGCAATTACTCACACAAATAGAAATTCCCTGATATTTGAATACATAACATATTTTTTTCTCTTGAATCTTTTCTACAATGGACTGAACTTACCCAATGCATCCATTATTCTGGAATATTTTTAGCGACTACCCCATTGTCTTGGTTATAGCTATGATGAGTCTTCATCCTTCACAAATACTAAATTAAAAAGTGACAACTGTGTGATGACCTTTGCAGACCAAAGAGAACATCCACATCCTTCAATCCAGATTCCAAGTGACCATTGAAATGTTATGTTCTCTTTGTGTTCTCTACAGACCACCTCTCCCTTTGGAACCCACACAGTTAGCTAATAGAGTTCTCTAAGTCTAATCCAATGTATTCATGGTAATTTCTCCTTTGAAATTTTCTGCATGCAAATGATTTTAAGGTTCAAAAGAGATTTTTATGGATTTCCTTTTTGTATATTTTTATATTCTCATGATATACATTGATACTATAACATTAAAATTCCATGAATCAGTGTATAATCTTTTTTGCAGTTTCCACTAATCTGAACTTTTTACTTGCACACATTTATAAATTAATCCAAAACATTAGTTGAAGATAAAAATGGATGGTCTTGGCATAAACTGAGTTCACAATCTGTGCTAGTGAACATGCCCCAACACAGGCTTTTTGGCCAGTTACAATATCCCTTCATTTGTGATACTGTTCAGATGATATGTATTCTTTTTGCCTATGAAGAGAAGCTTTGTCAAATGCCTTTTTTAGGTAACAGGAAAGGTAGCCAGTTCCTGTGCAGATGACGCCAGCATGCCTGCTAAAACCCCAAGAATCTTTACAACTCTTGTGGCTACTGGGTTTCTTCAATACACCAAACTAGTCTTTCTTTTCACCACCTGTACTTATCAAGGGATGAGAGGTAAATATCATAGTTTTTCTACCATTTCTTAGAGGTAGGCTAAGGAAAAAAAAAACAGTTGTCAAATTAAAAAGAATGACATTTGTAGGTTTGACCCAGGTGTTCCCAAATCAATTTGTGCAATTCCAGTTATGAAGGATAACACATTATTTGAAGGAACATATTCAGGGAAAGTACTGCTAGCACCTCTGGATCTTGCCCTGTCTTGTCTCTGACCTGTGGACTTCCCTCCCCGCAGCTTTGAATGTGATTGCCCTATTCTGCGAGGGCTTCCATTTCCTCTCACATCCATGACTATGCAGACTAGACAATCTTCCTCACTCAAGTGCCACATATTCTGAAATGATCTTCAAGAGACAAACTCTCTCTCATTCGAAAGGGAACATCTAAGTTTCTGTCCCACTACAAGGCTCCAGCTTCACAGCCTCATGCATTGCTTAGGTCATGGTACTTCCTCAGCTGAATTTTAAGTTCCTTAAAATCAAGAAGCTGCCTCTTGTGCCTATATTTATTTCAAATAGTTCCCTCTCATAACCATTTTTTCATAGTAGATGGCACATCTACTATTTAATTCAGTATTTGTGAAGGATAAAGACTCCTCATAGCTATGACTTTGGCTTTGTCAAGACCTTAAAGCCTGCAGCACTTACGTTGTGGTTTCCCCATAGAAGGACATGTTGGAGATAACTGGGACCTTAGGCATTTCCCTCCAAATCTGTGGGCACTAGTCCTGAACGGGAGAAATTCTACCTGAGCAGCAGTCCATCTGGGAGAGATGTCAACCTTTTAGCCTTCTGAGTCTCGTTTGATTTAGAGATTTGAACACTAGATTTTGAGAGCTGATGGTTGTATTGAGCGAAAAAGAATAGGAAAATCATAAGATGATCTTTAACTTGGAAGCTGAGTGCGACGGAGATTCAGAGCCTTCAAACTGTTCTTCTGCCTTCATGGATGGCCTGGGAGCTGAAACAAAGTAGCTGAGAAAGTAACTTAAGGACAGGAAAGGGCCTGGTTTGCTTTGTACTTTCATGGGAATGCATAGTCACTTGACTCTATTGCGTCTACTGAGTGTGGTGAAACATAATATCATATAAAGCTTATGGTGGAGCAAAATGGGTCCCTTCATGGTAAAAAGAAGAAGGGGCTCTGGACATGGTACACACTTCTCCCAATGAGGTAAGCTTCTAATAGCTCATCAGCCACCAACTCCTCCTCTGTGGATCGATCCGAAGATGAAATTAGCACCATCATAACTCCATCACCTTTCAATAGCACCTGCTCTAGAGAACAAACCTTCAACACGTGAGCCTTTTGGGGTGACGCTTCTTATCTAAAATCATAACAGTTCCAGTCCCATGATACTCAGCAGCATGGCTCCAATCCCTTGGTGGAGATTGTTTGGGCTGTAAGAGTCAAGGCTAAGTCACACTCCTGAACTATTTTAATAATAAATTATTTCCTTGCATTTCCACTTGGAGTGGTTGGGTTTTGGCTTCATTGTAGACTTAGCAAACATCTTGAGCTGGGTTTCGAAAGCCTTTCATCCTCGATAGCTAAGATATACTTAGTTAAGCACTACCCCACTTATTTTATTGAAAGCCCATATATACTTTATAGGAAATGTTGCTCATATTTTAGTGATTCACTCACATGTGAAATCATCAAAACACTACTTTGGAGTTTTGATATCGAAGAAAATTTTGCAAGCATTTTATAAACTTTTTTTTTCTTAAAAACAGGAAACTTCCCTGTGCCAAGAATAAACAAACTGGAAGCACAGGAGGCAAGAAGTTCCGGAAATTTCCCAAACACGAAAGGTTGAGGGGTTCTAAGCTGGGTCACCTCTGTTCGTCCTTTCGTTTAATGTGGTCGCTGGTTTCCTCTCAGGCCAACTCTGTAAAGCCTGGTGGAGATACTGGGCACCGACACCAGGACAAGGAGTTACCACTGTGAAATTAGTCCCAAGACTGGTGTGTAAATCTGGCTCATAGCCAAGCCTCCACAAAGCCCATGGCCCTCAGCCCTTACCTTCAGCCATGGCCTTGCTAGTCACCTGCTGACTGCTCATTACCCCATTCTGAGCTCAGCCATAAATCACCAAGCCTTGCTACTTCCCAAAGCCAAGAAGCAACCTCATCATGTGCTTTGTCTCTGCCAAAGGGGCTCTGCCCAGTTGTGATTCTGTTCGGGTCCCGGGGACTCTTGCAGGGGCCTGTGTGGCAGTGGCAGGGTGGGTGGGCAGAGCAGAGCTCTACCATACCACAGGCGAGCGCTTTTCTCCCCCTCACCCTGGCAGATTGCTAAACCTGGAGCTTTGGTTCCCAGAGGCCGGCATCTCTGAAATTTAGGTCCACTTCCAAATCTTGCGAACAAAATGCAAAGCACTCCCTGCCCTGCTCGCCAAGGCAGTTGGCGCCAGAAAGTTATCTGCATTTTTTCCCTTTTACATCCTAATTCCGAATTTAGCTCTCTTTTTACATTTGGCCTTAGAATCCAAGGAAAGGGGAAGGGTAGATTCCAAAAAGGAACAAGATTTAGCCCAAGTTAACCCACACTTAAAAAAATACTGAAATAATTACACTGGTAAAGTTTTTACATGTGCATTGGCGGGAATTTCTAAGTAATCCAACTGGGAAACTGGGGGGAAAAAAACCCATGTAGTGTTATTTTCCCATCACAACCTGCACCCAAAACCATTTAACACTCAATTCTTTGTTTTTTTGTAATAAGGAGGCAAATCATTTATCTCTTCTTTTACACTGTCTCTGAGCCAGTGGAGAAATAAAACATCCACCACACTTAGAATTGTTCAAATATGTATGTGGTATTTTCACTAGAAATTGAAGAGGTGTGGCTGATTGTGCTCAGTCCATTTGTTCAGGGTGAGTTCCACCTGTTGCCACTTACAACAAGCCCCACCCACCCTGGCGCTAAAAAAACAATTCTATTATTTAAACCCCAAGTTCTAGCTAAAGAGACTGGATAATAGGATGCAATTATAATTTGTTCTTTGTGGGTTTTACAAACAAAGAATGTGTTTTCCTTTCTCTCAGTGCTTGCAGGAAGCCACTATGTCAGGGAAACCCGAGGCTCTTTCCAAAGCTGTTTAAAATGCCTTTGTGGAGGCTTGGCTTTGAGGGAGTTTCATTCCCTTTATTTTGCTTTAGCTCCTTCACTTTTAAGGAAGCATAACCCTCTAACAGGCCATTCACGCAGAGACATGGGGCAGAAGAGAGGGAAGGAAGAAAGGAGAGAGGGAGGGAGGGAGGGAGTCTGGGGAGAGAGAAGATGGAGAAAGGGAGACAGGAGGAAAGAAGAAATGGAGAAAGGACAGAAAAGGGGAGGGAGGAAAGGGGAGAGAAAGGGAAATGAAGGAAGGAAGAACAAAGAGAGAGGGAAGGAGAGCGAGGGAGGGAGGGAGAGGGAGAACACCTATAGTTAATAGAATAGGAAGACAGGCCAGAGACCTTACACATGAGGCAGAAAGCACAGGAAGTGGAAGCTGCGATTGGTTGAACTAGGATCTGCACAGGAGGCGAACTAATTCTAGCCTAAACCAACAGCAGCCAAAGGAACCAGCAAGGATAGAAAGGCAACCTTGCAGGTGCTGACAGGAATGTGGTCTTCACTTCCTTTAACTCCCACGTGCTCCTGAGTTCCCTTTCCGGCCACTTTGAATTTGATCAGATGTGAATGCATAAGCCCAGTTTCTACTGAACAGACTCAGAATGGGACGTGACAGGGGTGGGGGTGGGGAGGGCATTAATATTACAGTGGCATTTCTGCTAAGAGCAATGGTGTTATCCCTATGATTGGCTAGATTAAAATGTGTGATTTTATAATCGTACACGTAAGGAATAATACAAACCTGAATCATAACATTTGAGCAAACTGATTCCCATAGCATGTTTTATACCCACCCACACCAAACACTTACTTTATATCTATCCATTCCGTATACAGAGAGGAGGCACCCTTTCCTCCCCTTTCTAACCATCTGCTGCTGCCCAGTCAGTCACTTCTCCTATCTCCAAATCTCCCTACTTCTGTCCAAACGTCACAACTCTGTCTTCATTCCAGTGGAGCACCTCGAAATGACCTGAGCTGTTCCCCTCCTCCCGTCCCACCACATCCATCAGTGTAGGCACTGTCAATTTGAGCTTGTTAGGGTCTCCAACAGCTATTCTTTCCTTCCTAATTGCCACTGCTGGTCCCTCCTCTCCTGGCCCTAATCACAGCAAGTTTCCTGCCTCTCACACGTGCTTCTGGCCCGTTCTTTATTTCCATTTTTTTTCCATCCAATCAAATAGAAATATAGCCAAATTAAACTTTTCTCATGCCTCATTCCTTGATTAATGCAGAGTTTTAAACTACCTAACGACGTGTGTTGTAAAGAGCTGGCGGCCCTTCACTCAAGAGCTTTAAAAGACAACCGTGTCAGAGAACCTCCAGATCTCTCCATTCATCGATGCCTTCAGTCTTCTGGGCCTGTGTAATGTCTAAACCTCATAACCCACGATTCCCTGAACACATCGTCTACAGTCAAGTTAGCCTATTCTTTTGTGGTTTTATCATTACTCTTTCAAGAATATTTTATTTAATTCTTTGAGAATCTCATACAATGTATATTCTTCATATTCATCCCACACTCCTCCCTGTAACTCTTTCCAGATCTATGCTTACCTCCTTGGGTCCACCCAACTTTATGTCTTCCATTTCTAAGTAACTTATTGACTCAAATTCATACTGCCCACTTGCTTTGCCCATGTGTGTGTATGAGTGTGTGTGTAGTATGTGCGTATGGTATATGTGATTGTGCATTTGTGTGTGGTATGTGTGAATGTGTGTATGTATATGTGAGTATGTGTACAGTGTATGTGTATCTATGTGCAAGTGTGTATATATGGGAGTCTGTGTGTGAATGTGTGTGTCTATGTGAGTATGTATGTATGTATATATGTGTGAGTGTGTATGTGTGTGCATGTGTGTATATATGTATATATGTATGCATATGTGCACATGTGTGTCTGTGTGTGGTGTGTGTGATTTTGTGTGTGTAGTGTATGTGTGAATGTTTATACATATGTGTGAGTGTGTGTGTGTGTGCAGTATGTGTGTACTTGTGTGCATTTAGATGTGTGCATGTGTGTATGTGTGTATGTCTATGTGAGTATGTATGTACATATATGTGTATTTATGTGTGCATATATGTCTGTATGTGTCTATGTGTGTGAGAGTGTCTATGTGTGTATGTCTATGTGAGTATGTATGTACATATATGTGTATTTATGTGTGCATATATGTCTGTATGTGTCTATGTGTGTGAGAGTGTCTATGTGTGTATGTCTGTGTGTGTTACCAGAAGACATTTCTCTTTTAAAGTGCAAGTTAACTTATGACTTATTTTTCTAAAAGTTATTTGGAAAGTGAAGAATTGGAGCAAAACGAAATGCCAGCTTGGTGCCTCTGAGAAATCCTTACAAAGCACCCTGGTGACAGGGTGTTGAAGACCTGGGATTTTAGATCCAGACAATTGCTACAAAGATACCAGAAGCTGCCATTTCTAGACCTTGCAATGTTCCTATCTCTTCTGCCCAAACATTCTTTATATAATTTTGTTGATGTAGTTTATCACAACTAATTAAGAATATATTCTGATATTACTACCATGCAAATGTATCAGAAATCTAAAATGGGTCACCTTGATGGAATTGGGTCATTTGCAAATATTTCCTACAATTCATTTCATTCATTTACAGCATCCTGGATTTCTACAAGGACCCCATAAATATAGTACTCGTAAATATATCCCAGACAACACTGTCGGCAGCTTTAACCAACAACTACATCAACTTCAGTGTTTTTGTCGAAAGAAGGAGAGCCCTGTGTGAACGAGCTTGAAAGGTAGAAACAGCCTATCCCTCGCCGTGGATTGTAGACTTGTCCTCAGGCACAGCTCACCAAGCGCATCAAGCACGGCTTCCATTAAATCCTTCTCCTAGACGTCTCCATACGCTAGTTTTACCCTTAAACCAACCTTCTTCATGAGTCAACAAATTGTGACTGTAGTCTCACATCTGGCAGGCGTCCAGAATCTCAGTTGTTGTTATATTACATGGCCTTGGACTATGATTATCCTGAGTTAATCACTGTGGAACCCAAAGGTATTAAGATGGAATTGATGAGGTTACCCTAAGTGGAGTTTACTCCTGGTACAAGAAGAGAATAGATCAAGCCCACAGAAATGGTACAGAGATGTGGGTGGGTGCTGCTGGGGTATGGCTACAGTTCATCCTTGGTTATTTATCATCCACATACACCATCAATCTAGACTCATGTTCTCAAAACATCTGTTCCACCAGCAATGGGAAGCCTCTCCAACAGACAATCCAAATTCTCAGTTAGCGAATGCACCTGAGTCTAGAATTACTGAATACTACGTGACCAGCATTGCTTCTCCTATCCTACAGACTATTCCTAAACAAATGTTTCTCAAACTTTCGATACCCTGCCTTAGGAGGTTCCCCTCCACTATCTCCTCTTTCCCATGGTGTTGTTACCAACCCGTGTGTTAAGTACTGTTTAGCCAACCTCATCTTGGTGCAACCTGGCACCGCCTCCCACCACCACTGCCTTCTGGCTTCCCTGTGACTTCCAAGATTCGAGATTCCATGAAGCCCTTCCTTGGAGTCATTGTTGTCCCATTCAGGTGATGGTTAATCTTAGCTATCACCTTAATTGAGTCTGCAATCAACCAAAAGACATGCCTCTGGGTGAGTCTGTGAGGGTGTTCCCTGGAAGGATTTACTAAGAGGCAAAGTAGGAAGAACCTTCTTTTGGCAGTGGAGACATAGAGGTCTGGAGAGACACATTTCTGTCTTCCACCTGCCCACCCATGGCTGGGAAATCCACTAACCCTGGTGCTGCTGAAACACCCACTGTTACTGATGCTATTCTTGCAGCTGCTGACATCCTTTATGAATAATAGAACCCAGTTTCTTTGGCTTTTCAATGTGGACTAAATAGCAGAGACTGTGCAGGAATCCTCCAGCTCATCTTCGCTAGATTGGGACTGTTTAGACATTCAGCTGTGTATACTGAACAACCGCTGGGTTCTCAACCTCTCCAGGATGCAGACAGATAGTGTGGGTCTATGTGGCCTGTACTGTGTAAGCCAGAGGTTCTCCACCTTCCTAATGCTGCGACTGTTTAATACAGTTCCTCAGGTTGTGGTGACTCCCACAAATAAAATTATTTGGTTGCTACCTCATAACTGTAATTTTTCTACTATTATGAATCGTAATGTAAATATCCGATATGCAGGATATCAGAGAGTGACCCCTGCAAGGGTTGCAACCCACAGGTTGAAAAACACTGGTATAAGCTAATAGAACTAATAAGCTAATAAGCTTTTATAGTTTGTTCTTATTCTATCAGGGCTTTCTCCCTCTAGAGAATCCTGACTCAAACAACCCAGAGAGGCAAAAGGACAAACCTCTGAGGGCCTGCTTCAGACTATTTGGAGACTGAAGCTTCGAATTTTTCCTTCTCTCCCCCATGCCTTTCTTAGTACCTAAGTACTATCGTTGGGCACATTTTATAATGGCTTCTCAGTAGACAGTCCTCTGAATGAGTACTTTACACACTGCAGCACTGAGAGACCAGCTTAGCAATTTGCAGGTTTGCTATCCTTCCTTGGGAGACTCCTTCTGTCTCCTAATCTGACTCTTGTGCTCAACACATTTTAATAGAGTCCAAATGTAACAGCAAGCATGCCATTATTTCAAATTCTTTTTTTCCAAGGAATGAAGGCCAAGATAATATGTAATAGATCCATGACAATCCCATTAACAAAAGTCAGCTGAGAACTGGACACATGAAACAGCTCCCAGGTTGGAAAAGAAGCCAACAAGAGAAGTGGAGACATCAGGGGGACACGGCATTACTTGGTCAGCTGCTCAGAAAGTCACTGGTTCTACGCAGGAATGGGATTTCCCTTGTCTTGTGTCTTCTCTGGAGTAGACCTTGGAAAGGTTATCACTTCTGAGGTCTGACCATCTGAGAGCTCACTTTCTATGAATGTGATCCCTGCATCCTTGGGAATTTCTCAGAGTTTGAAAAATGCAGTAGGCGCTTTCTGGCCCCTTGAGTTATTTTGGCAGCAGAGATTGCTTACAAACTTAGTACGCCACTGGCCTATTTTCTTTGGGTCTATGTGCTTATGGTCAGTTCCATAGTCTGGTACTGAAGCCAACTCTGTCAATTCATAGCTTCAGGATTCTAGGCAGCAGTGTATTCTAGAAAGCATCTCTGTGGGCTGTAACACCCCACAGACCCTGGCTTACAAGCTACAGCCATGGTGTCAGTCCTGTGCCTTGAAGCAACTTGAGAAAAATGTCTTTATGGATGTATTCCCTGGTCGAGCATTCTCTGTAGCTGGGTCGTCACACTGACGCTAGTGTCTTTGTCAGCCTGAAACGATCAGCGGGAGTGGCTCAGAAGATCATCCCATTTGTGTTGCCTGCTTAACCTGTTTCCTCAGCTCACACTCCCTGCCTTTATTCTTAACAACTAGACTTGAAGTCGAAAGAGTGGCATTTCTGTGTGACAAGGATTCCTGATTAGCTCAGAGGACTCTCTGGCTTCTCGTTCCCTAACTAGTCTCTTTCTTGTCTATTTCAGATGATAACTCATAAGGCAATCTGCCAGTTCTAACTTAAAAATAAATGCCACACCGGGACACTTCTTGCTTCACTGAGTGTCAGTCTTGTGTGTTCCAGTGAATCCACAACCATCTCTGTCCATCTAAATGGAATGATGTCATTACTGTACTTCTGATTCTCTAGTGTGGTCTGGGGAAAGGAATCAGCTCATAACATTCTTGCCAGAAAGGCCCAAGAACTTGAGTCCAGCATGGGGGTACAACTGGATCCCAGCACTGGGGTCAGTGTGCAGACAAGCAGACTCCTGGAGTTCATTGACTAATCAGTCTAGGCAACCTGAGAAACTTTAGTTTCGGCAAGAGACCCTGTCTCAAGACAAGGTAAAGAGCAATTGCTCAAGGTACTTGACCCAAACCATTGGACTCCATGTTTACCTTCACACACACATTAAAGTACCCACATATAAATATGTATACACCCTCATGAATACATACAACTACAGAGAGGGAGAGAGAGAGAAAGAGAGAGAGAGAGAGAGAGAGAGCACTAAATCTCTCTAATGGCCCAGCACCACAATTTAAACTGATTCTAATATATGCAACTTCATTTTAAATTTCCATGGGCATGCTGTCCCTTCTTTTCTGGGCCATACACCATGACCTCACTGTATTTCTGCCACACTGTCCACCTAGCTTGTTATGCTTAGATATAGCAGCTGAGTCCCTGCCTTAGTGAATTTATACCTGCTGAAACCACTACCCAGGACGTTCCCCTCAGATACCCTGCTCTTACTGTAAGGACCTACATCATTTCCTCTACTCTTATCCTGCCCTGTTTTCAATGACATGGTACAGACTAGCTTTTTGAAGTGATTTGTTTTCCAGTACCATCAGTAAATCACACAAACTTCCACATGGCCAGGGTTTGTTTCCCTAGATGAAGACTTCACTCAGCAGAGCAGGCACTGAATACATACTCTGGCAGGCATTTCTCCACTAACCCAGGCTGTCTCTGTTCGTCTTACACTTGGTAGAAGGCACACCCACCTTGGCCCTTAATGCCATAGCTTCAAATTCTAACCAAACATCAAAGGCAGAACCTGAATAGATGTATGTCTTACTTGCACAAAACAACAGTTGACAGACAACTTCCTTCTCTGGAAGGAGACCAGGTCTAGGCCCATCTCCAAACATGTCCTCCATTCAGTAAATCTCCCACTGAAATGTGAATTAATAGGACGGACATACCACTGCCAAACACTGGTACCAAAACTCAGAGCTATTGCTACACTCCAGGATACAAGCAACAGAAAGTCAGATCCTAACTAGCCTGGAGACTGAATATAATTTATTTACTGGTGCTTTACTTAAAAAACAAACAAGATAAAGGGCTGGAGAAATCTATTATCATTTAAGAGAACTAACTGTTCTTCCAGAAGACTGCCAGTAGTCATAACTGATGGTACACAACCAAACAAAGGTGTGTATGCAAATATAAAGCCAAATGAAAAAAACCCAATCTCAATATCTAAATTAAAGGCCATAAAGTAAGAGCTCAGCTTTGGGTGGGGCTTTCTTTAAATCACCACCTCCACGCTCACTGAGGTGAAAGGAACATAGCAAAAGAGGAGGCAGAAAGAATGTGATGGGAGAGGTGTTGTGAAATATCATCCTCTGGACATGATGTGGCTCTTACATGAACTCTCGGCTACTGTGGTTGCCAAACCTGCAGTAAATCAAGAGTTAAATATACCAATATGGATGAGGTATTCTCAATGCCCCATCCCTAGCTGAGGAGAGAGTGGAAGCTGATGGCTGTTACGGAAGGGAGGGTTACCTTTCTTTTGGAGGCGGTGAGTATTAATGGTTGCCCATGCAGCAGATGGCCCTACACACACATTTATAGGTGCAGTGGATGACCCTGCACACATGCTTATAGGCAGCACTAAATGGATTAAGTGGGATGGAGATGGGCGATACACTAGGAGGTGACTTGGGCAGAACTGGAGGGAAGGAATAGGAAATGTAGAAAATGGATATGACCAGCATGCATTGCGTGCTTGTATGAACCTTCAAACAATAATAAAATTGAATAGAAAGTACAATTCTGAAAATACAGCACTTCCCACAAGGAACAAAATAATGGCACCCATGGATTAGTTTTCTCCTTTAGACAGAATAAGGAAACGAGGAAGGGTGGCTGCTTGCTTTCTTAGAGTGCTTGGGCTCCATCCCCTCCCTCACCTTCCAGAGAGTCTCCAGAACTTACTTGAACTTCTCTGTCAGCAGCAGTGGTAACCAGTTGTGAGGAAAAGCCTTCTAGCTACACAACAAAGCCTTGAGTTCCAAGTTCAAGGACTGCTGTTTTTTAAACAGAACACCCATGCCTTGAACTTTGGGATTTTTTCCAGAAGGGTCTGTACCATAGCCTTGAGTAAACTGATGAGCTCTCTGTGGACGACTGATTCTCCAAATCTATCCCCACGCCATGTTCAAAGACAACCACAGTCAAGTAAGTGATTTTTTTTTCAATCTGAAAAGACCCAATTTACAATTTAGACAGAAACAGCCATCAGGAAAGAACTGCTCCATCCAGCTATTTGTGCCCATCCTCTGAATTTATAGCCATCTGTCACTGGGGAAGTTCAAGGAAGAAGAATGAACGTCTGACCAAGACTCTGTCTGTGTCCACTCCAGTCCAAGTTGTTTGAATAAAACAATGTCAAGGTCAAACAATTCTCTTCTGTGAGATCAACCAAATTAGCATTCATTTTCCATGAATAATTAATGAAATAATTCTGCAGTTTATTCCAAATTATGTAATAAGGGAAGCGATATTTGATCAAGTAAATGTAAAATAACAGCTACCAGTGCAAGTTAGTGCGGTCATCAGAGAGGAAGTTGCTCTTCTGCGGTACTCAGGGGAAGGAAATAAAATGGGGGGACTCACTGGAGTGCTCAGAGACACATGGACACAAATCCCCACAAGACAGTCCAGAGCAGGAGAGTGCCGCAAATGGCTACTCTGTGTAAATCAGAAACGTGGGCTAGCCCAGACAAAGTAAGATGTGTTGTCCTAGCCCAAAGTAGGATGTGTTGTCTGCCACTTTTTGAACTGTGGGCACATTCATCAAAGTCACACTGCTGGTCACTGCACCTGTCTCCTCGAAGCTATCCCCACTTGGACCACTCTTCAATGTCATAAAATGAAGAAAGGTTTATCATTTAGTGATCATTTGTCAATCCATGCTTACCTGGTGCTGAGCTAGCCATGTGGCTTTTGAATGTACCAGACAGTAGTATCTGTCTTACACACAGTGAACTCACTACACAAATAAGGCTCTTGCTGTCCTCCATGTGAGCTCTACCTCTCCCATGCTATTTTGGAGTGGGCGAGAGGAATGGTGTGTATGTGTGTAGGTGTTGATGTGTGTGCAGGTACACGTGGAAAGCAGAGGGCAGCCTTGGGTGTCAGTCTCCAGGAATTATGCTATGTTATTGTTGTTGTTGCTGTTGTTGAGACAGGGTCTCTGGGTCTCTCACTCACTGGCCTGGGGATCACTGATAAGCCTGGGATAACAGGCTCAGTCCCAGTGATCCTCCTGCCTCTGAGTTCCCAGGCCTAGGATTACAAGCTTAAATCATGGCACCTGGTTTTAAAGAGGAGGCAGGTCCTGAGGATTAAAATCAGCCCCTTGTGCTTCCAAAGCAAAACTCTACAGAGTGAGCTTTCTCCACTGCAGACGAGTGGATCTTTCTCTTGTGTGTTCTTCAAGGATTGGCACTTTTTAGAAGGGTTCTACAAAGAAGTGGGCACTAAGAAGAAGCCACAGGGGTGGCAAGACAGCTCAATGGGCTTAAAAGTGCTTCCTGCCGAGGAGATTGGCGAGTTCTATCCCTGGGACATACATGGTAGGAGAGAGTTGTCTTCAGGTGTTGTCCTCTGACTCTACACATATACCGTGGCCCACATCTCTCTTCCTGTATAAATAACCATAATCTTAAATTTAAGATAAAGTGGTATGCAAAAGTTTTTGATTGGTTTGTTTTATTTATATGAGTGATTGAATCAGTAGGAACTTAGTAAACACTTATATTTATGTGCTATTTTCCTATCATGTACACTATTAAAACATGCTATGTATATAGCATGGTGTCATAAATATGCCTTAGCTAAGCCTGTAAATCAGCTATTACAGCCCACTGTGACTAGCCCAATGCAGTGACAAGAACAGATGCTGGGAAGATACAAGGTTAACAGAGGAGGAAGGGTATGCAGTGTTGCCTGAAGCTGATGGGAATTTGGGAGGTGCAGCAGAACTGCAAGTGAACTCTGAAAGATACAGAGAGAGTAGATCAGACAGAGGGAGAGAGCTTGAGGGAAGGCACGGGAAGGCAGGAGACACTGCTGAGAAAGGAACAAGAGTGACTGAGGCGAGTGTGCTCCATTGAGATGTGGGAAGATATGGGTGCACATGTAAAACCCATCAGACTTAAACACAAAGACACAGCTTCTAAGAAGAGCAAAGCGAAGAGACCAGCTCAGCCCCTTTTCTCTGGCTATGCTGCTGAATTCCAAAGGAAAAATAGGAGGAGGCAGGGCTGTGCGTGTGGTTCTATCATATTCAGTTTGGAGATTTAAAAAAAAGCTGAAAATGAAGAGGCTTTCAACTCTGTGAAATATGGATTTAGTCCATATTATACAAACAAAAGTGACTTTCAACGTCTGGTTCTGTAAACGTGCTGTATCTGGAGATCATACTATGACCAGCTCATTTCTCCCTAGCCTAATAAAATCTGAATTACCGATAGCACTTTATTTTGTAACATCAGCTTTAGAATAAAAGTGCTCAGCTTGAAAAGGTTGAACCCCCAAAGTCAAATGTTTCCACCATCTCCGCAAACACATGAGCCAGAGTTCTTAATTGTTGAAGCCCTGGGCTTCTTCATCCCTGAAGCGATTGAAAGAATGCTATTCATGTCGACCACAAGAGGCTTAAGAGCTGGGCTCACTTCTGCATCCGCATTCTCCGATCTGCCTGATAACAAGAGAGGCTGTCCAGATTCTCACTGGCTGCCTAGGTCTCAGGGCTTCTCCCACGGGTGTGTAGGCAGCGAGGTGAGTCAGCACCACCCCCAAAGCTTCTGGAAACATCTACTATTTGAGGAATGAGGAACTTGGGCGCACGGGGCATGAGATCAGCTACTTTTAGGGACACAATGGTTGTTGGGCTCAGTGAACTCCCAGGATGAGGACACAAGGTTCCTATGTTGTCTTTGAAATGTTGGCCCCACAGGGATGATTGGAGACACATTTTCCCAAAGGTCCTCCAAGAGAAAGAAGAATCATTTGTTTTCCACAAGAGCAGATAGTTTTAGAATACCGTCCTTCCGAAACAGCTCCCCTCCTTCCAGAAGTCCAACGTGTCCTAAGGTTCCAGGTTTCATGTGATTTTCAGATTATGAAAGTCTCCCCTCTAAGAGAAACATCTGCTCTGGTCTGTTGCTCAGATATTGAGATGGAAATAATTCTTGTAGCTATTTGACTATGTTTAAAGATTTTCAGTTTTTCTAAATCATTTCTTTGGGCATAGGCCAGGGTGTCCTAGGTTTTGCGCTTTTCATGCACATGTGATGTTCTTGTTAGGAACGAAAGATGAAGAAGGAAAGGGAAGGGAAAAGCAAAGACATACTCTGTCAGATTTTGTGGCTATGAGCGTGTGTTTGCATAAGCATATGTGTGTTTGAGTGCATGTGGAAGCCAGAGGACAACCTCCAGTGTGCACGTCTTTGCGTGATATTAACTTCTCTTTCTTTCTTTCTTTCTTTCTTTCTTTCTTTCTTTCTTTCTTTCTTTCTTTCTTTCTTTCTTTCTTTCTTTCTTTCTTTTTTCTTCTGTTTTGTTATTTGAGACCGGGTCTTTCCCTGGTCTCTAACTACATAAGTAGGCCAGGCTTGCTGTCTAGTGAGCCCCAGGAATCTAGGCAGATTCCCATCAGCCCCCTCAGAAATGAGATTACAAATTCACGTCAGTTTTGTTGTCCTGCTTGGTGGTTTGCCCTGGGAACCAAGTGTGCAGCACCCACGCCTGTGGATGACATTTCTCATTCCATCCACCTCACCTGGAGGATCCTGAGGCACCCCAAACAAATGACTGCCACCGCTCCTGATCGCCCGCCATTACTAGACGCAAAGGTTCTCTCGCTGAAAAGACATCCACACACTTTGACTACAGGAAAACAGAGAAATCCATTTTAGACTGAGCTGGCCAGCTTTTATAGTGCTAGAAATCACTACCCGGTGGAAAAGAGACGTAAGGGTTTTCATCCAGCACTGGATGTCGCATGCTACAGTCCATACCTGCTGGTGAGCTATGCTTGCTGGTGAAACAGCGGTGGAACTGTTTATGGGAGTAAACAATCACTCTCTTGATCAGATTGGAGACCTGTTCAACAGGAGGAGCTTCATGCCTGATACTGTGAACATGGTCCATGGGTTTGGCCTACTCCCATCCTTCGTCAGAGAGACTTCTTATTGCAGTGGGTAGTTGCTAATGCAGACAAGTGTTGCTGTTAGAAGTGCTGAGAATAAAAGACTGTGTGCTCAGCCTGAGAGGAACATCACTCCACAGGTTCAGGGAACATGGCAGAGGAGCGGGTGTAAAGAAAGTAACTGACAGAGGACTCAGAGGGAGCTGTGAAATTCTGTCCTCTGAACGTGCCATGCCTGAACATGAACTCACATGAACTCAAGCATCTGTAGTTACATACACAAAATATAGACAGTCAAAGAAGTATAGCACAGGGAGAGAGGGGTCTCCAAGGCCCTGTCTGAGGAGCTGTTAATAGTTGATGGCTGCCGGGGCAAGGAGAGTCACCTTTCTTTGAAAGTATGGCCACTGGTAAGTTGCCCCTGTCCCTGTGGATGGCCGTCTGCGTGGCTTCTCACTAACTGAAATCAGTAGCTAAATAATTAAACTAGGAAGGGCATAAAGTTAGGACAGAGATGTGATAAAAGGCTTCTGGGGAATGTTGCAGTAGGGATGCGGGGTAGGTTTGATCAAGACACATTTATACCCCGTTGATGAGACTTTCAAAGAACAAATAAAAATATCCTATAGAAAAAGAAAGTAATACTTTCCAGTGAAACCAGTTTCAAGCATTTTCTTAGTTTTTAGTTTTCTGGTTTTACGAGCTTTAACCTTTTTTTTTAGGTAAAATGTTCCTATTTGTATGATTCCATGTTTGTTGATATGTTTAAATGACTCTTAAGTGTGTAGATGCCCAAGTCATTTTGGGCTTCTCTAATGAGATAGCAAGAGACAGATGGTTGCAAACAGAAGAAATGTCTCCCCCCGAGTTGTGGAGGGCTGGAAGTCTAAGATCAGGGTGCTGATACACTCCTCTTTGAGGAGGGCCTGCCTCCCAGTTCACTGGTGGCCATCTTCTCTGTCCTCAGAGAGATTCCTGAGTTTTCTTCTACATGGGCTCTGAGCTCACTGGTGAGGACTCATCTTATGTCACCTGGTCAATGCCCAACTCCTCCCTACAAGTACCATGACACTAGGATCAGTTGGAGGGAGGCTCGGCATTCAGTCCTTAGCAGTGAATATGTTTATTATCCAACTGTCCTCCCTGCAAACTCACAGAATCAGGAAGATCAAGCTCTGAGTCAAACCTGTACAAACAAATGCTCTGCCCAGAGCCAAGGTGTTAGCAAAGAAAGAAAAGAATTGGCAGAATTTTTAGCATGGAAATGGTCTGAAGTAAGTAGTGATCACTTGTCCTATTCTGGAGCTGTGGCTTTCTCTAAATGGAGTTTGGCTGGATTACTTAGCATCAAGAGAGCAAGGCCATGAAGAAAAGCAAGGGAGGAAAGAAAGGGGGGAGAAGGAAAGGAAGGGAGGGGAAGGAAAGGGAGGAGAGGGGAGGGGAGAGAGGAGAGAGGAGAGGAGAGGAGAGGAGAGGAGAGGAGAGGAGAGGAGAGGAGAGGGGAGGGGAGGGGGAGAGGAGAAAGGAGAGGGGAGGGGAGAGGAGAGGGAAGGGGAGAAAGGAGAGGGGAAGGGAGGGGAGAGGAGAGGAGAGGAGAGGAGAAGAGAGGAGAGGAGAGGAGAGGAGAGGAGAGGAGAGGAGAGGAGAGGAGAGGAGAGGAGAGGAGAGGAGAGGAGAGGAAAGGAAAGGAAAGGAAAGGAAAGGAAAGGAAAGGAAAGGAAAGGAAAGGGGAGACTGGGAGAGGGAAGGAGAGAAGGGAAGGAAGAAGTAAGAGAGAGAGGATCACACCTTATACTCTAAAGGTATGGATGGCATAAACAAACAAGTCAATCAGACCAGTGGAAGGAGGTGCCAAGTCCGGAGACAGGGCTTCCCCAGGCACCAGCTGGTAGGCAGCCCTGTGGCAGTGCGTAAAGCTGATCTGGCCTTGGCTGAGACAGTGTCTGCAGAATGACTAGGCTGACCCCAGAGCCAAGAGCAGCAGCCCTGCTCCTGAAGATGCCCCAGGGATCACTTCTGCTGACTCAAATCTTTCCTCAGGGATTTAGAAAACAAATGAAGCTCTGAGAAGTGGGGCCACTGGGCGTCTATTAGGAGGGCAATGCAACCCATCTCTCTGTTGTTTTCTTCTTATATGTAATGAATTCAATCCAATCTGGGGGCCCAGCGGCAGTATCCATGCAGAACTAACTCCCTTTGAAAGGAATTTCCCTGGGTTGGGATAGGGGGCTGTCCAGCAGACCCAGAGAAACAAAAAACTGAGAAAAAGTATAATAAGGAAGAAAAATGCATTTAGGCATATATTTCTAAATGAAACACAGATGCGCACAAATTTCCATGCCAGCTAGTCCGCTGTGGAAGAACAGGAGGAGCTCAAGGTAAACGACCAAGAAAATGACTCATCTGGGCAGGAATAAGGAAAGAGATCAAGTGTTCCTGAATTATTAGTAACTCAAAATTCCAGCCGCATGCACTGGCTTCAAAGCGGCACTCTGCAAGTTCTGACCTCTGGTGAATGCCTGACCCAGCGATGACTTTGGGTAACCAGAGCCAGGATATTCTGGAGAATGTTTAACATGTCTAGCCTGCATATATTTGTTCATTTTTCTTTTTAAGATCTAGAAATATGTTAACTATTTCAGAAACTAAAGTAGATGTTTGAAGAAGAATTCCTACTGTTTGTCACTTTGTTGCTACCTGAATAAGATATTTATTGAATGCTTATAGTAAGAGAGGCAACAAGCCACATCCTCAGTACATTACAAATAGATAAGAAGTGGTTACCTCTTCTGCACACTTACAGTGTACAAAGCATAGAGAAGACCCGAGCATGAAAGGGAGGAAAAAGATTAAGAAAAAACATTATATATGCCTTCAGAAGTCTAGTACACACCTCCACTCCTCAGCATGACATGATCCAATACATTTAAAAGATCTATTCATTTATTTTGAGTTATGTGTGTTTGTGTCTGTGTGTAGGTATGCACACATTTGAGCAGATGCCTACAGTAGCCTGAAGAGAGTGAGGAATCCACTGGAGCTGGGGTTGAGGGTTGTGAATGCCGGGAACTGAATTAAGGTCTCTTTGGAGATCAGGGAGCACTGTTAACTGCTGAGCCATTTCTCCAGCTCAGCATCTATATTTTAACCAGCACCATTCAAACTTGCCTAAAGTCAATGTAAAAGGCAAAGTGAAGGCACACTGCATAGACACAAATAGAGACACTGAATCAGGCTTGTTCATGTACACATAGGTAGCATTTGTTCAATGTGCAGATGGCTCAGAAAAAATATATTCTTCCCTTCTAGACTTTGGATAACATAAAGCCATAGTGAACTTTGCAATTGAAAGTGTTTGCTTTGTATTTTGACATATATTTTTGTATTTCTGTGGGTGATTCCCTTTAGACTTGCTACTGGTGGACAGAGATTTGCTATTAGAGATAACTGATACTTCCAGGATTTTGCTTACTTGAAGAATTCTTGCATTGGGTCTTTATTAGCCTAGAGTTTCTGTTCTCTCAGAGCAACACTGGCAAAAGTGCACATGGCTGTCTGTCCAACTGCTTCTTCCTCAGCCAATTTCTCATGTCACCTGGGATGGAGGCCATGAACTTCACCTAGGGAGAAAGGCTATCAGCAGGCATGGAAGGCAGAGGCCAAGAATGGCAGCTTTCAATCATGAACACAACGGGAGATTCACAGTGCAGAGATGCTATTAGTATGTCTCAGTAAGAAAGGCTCAGTTTACAGTTCAGTCAGGTAGATTCGGGGCTCTACTTCAAATAGCAGGGATTCCATTGCCTGAGACCACGTGCTGTCTTCATTGAATGAAGCAATAATGATGCTGAAAAGAAATGTTAAACTCAGTCCCTCCCTTGTCATAAAAACAGTTACAGGGTATTTACAAGGACTAAGGGAACTGATCTAGGTCATACTCAGGAGCAAACTCAGTGTCTGACAATCCCTTTCTGCAGAACACCCTTTATTGTATGTAGTCTTTAGCTAACTTGTGAATTAAAGAGTTTCATAAGCTGAAGATGAAAAGCCACTGTTGTTGACAATATATGCCATTGTAGACAACATACACTATTGTAGACAATAGGATATATATATATCCCCAGTGCCTACCCAAGCAAACATGTTATTAAGGATCTTACTGGTTAAAAAACAAGGGACAGATTATTCAAATACTCTGGAACATAGGGCAGCCTCAAAATCATCACAGGAGTCCAATTCCATGACTATCCAGAAAACCAGATCCAGCAAGACATAAACTAAAGTATTGCTTTGTCCATGTTACAATAGCATTAAAGGAAAGCTGTTTTCTCTCACTCAAAGAACACACTCCACCTCCCGGTAGAGATACACTCTTGTCTCCTCCCTTAAGAAGTTAATCGTGGTGGGTCAGCTAATCATCTGACCAAGAGACCAGCCCTCCAGAAGGTGGGTTTGCCTTACACCCTGCCAAAGAGAAAGAGGAGGAATTATCCCTTTAGTGAGATAATGTACTTTTCCTTCCCAGAATTCCTACCCCATGGCACAGTCCTTATAAGCCATCATGAGGCCTTACCGGGCTTCATGAGATGAGATTCTTCTATTTTCTCTTTTCTTTCTGATGATAGCCAGAGTCTAATTGTGCTTTCTTGGGTACCCTGAACTTTCCCATCTTTCTCTAAGGCTTCCCTGTGCTGTGACCACCATGTAGTGACCTCCTTGCCATGTGTCCACAGTGGGGCTGACCTCTCCATGCTGAGGTCTGAAGCTTACCTGTCCAACCTTCTTTTATACTCTAATAAAATCATCCTGGAGCTTCTGATTGAATCTGTTTTATATTAATGAGATTAAGAACCCCAAGAGAGGACATACACACACACCCCACTTAGTTGGCTGTAGTGACTAAGTGACCCAGTGGTCCTGGGAACATCAGGAAAAAAAAAAACCACCATGAGCAACTTGCCCATGGGGGTGGGGTGAGTAAGAAGTAGAGTAAATTTAAAAACATTCACTACACAGACATGGGGAAGTGGACTAGAAAGGATATTGGTTAATGTATTTGTCTACACATAAATTTGGATACCTAAGTTGAAGACAGACTTCCAAATTTGACGGAGAGAGATACTGAAAGTCAAAATCAGAACAAAAAGAAGAAAGAAAGAACAGTCAAGGTTTGTAGCTTTAAAGATAGGAAGCTAAAACTTGGACAGATTTGGAAGAATAAGACTTTTATAGAATTAAAAGAGAAATCTTAAACTTTAAACCCCAAAACAAAAGTAAGTCTTTTTATCTTTATTTAAATGAGGATCATTTCTGCAAGCTTGACTCTGTCTCTCTCCATCCCTAGTGTCTGTCATCCTTTGGCGTGAGAAAAAGAGACAGCTCTTCTGCCAACAGGCCAGTCTGCACATTACCCCAAACTAGTAAAAATCTCCTTAAATCGGTGAAAATATAAGCTTGCTTTGGGGATGAATTTAGCGTGGAAAATTCTCCCTAAGCCTCAGAAGTGGCAGTAAGCCCCTTCAGCTTCAGATTTATACTTTATTTCTGGGCAAACGCATTAATTTCCCATCAGGAAGATTCAGCTAATTCTTTCGTCTGTTCCTTATACATCACCTACCCTCACAGCCTCTTTGGAAGATCACTGACTTCAGAAACCCAAGAGCCTAACTCAGGCACCAACAACACTCAGTTCAAAAGAGGGTAGCATTCAAAACTGACCTGGAATGAATGAGGAATGAAGACATTTTCATAGCTAGGTATGTTTCTCTCAATAACCTTGACAGGGTTCTAGACCAAACAACAGACAACAGAGTTTAAATCAGTTTCTCATTCTCTACCACAGTTGATATTTTAAACCAGACAAGTCTTTGTTATAAAGGATATTCTTTGCATAATAGAACATTTAACAGCATTGTGGTGGCCTCTATACCTACCATCATTAGGTATTCCAACAAGACTCACCTCTGGGCATTGACAAATGTCTTTTGGTGGCCCCCAAAATGACCATTGTTGAGAACTACTGGTCAAAACAGAGTGAGTGATAATGGTATCTAGGAATCAGAATACTGGGACACTATCCTTATCAAAATGAAAGCATTATCTTTCTCTCTCTCTCTCTCTCTCTCTCTCTCTCTCTCTCTCTCTCTCTCTCTCTTTCTCTCTCTCTCTCTCTCTCTCTCTGTGTGTGTGTGTGTGTGTGTGCTGTAACAGTAGTAGTAGCAGTAGTTTAGAAATCTGTACAATGTATTTTAATCATATCCACACTCCCTCCTCCGAACTTCTCCGAGAGACACACCCCCTTCCTTTCTCAACTTTGTGTCTTTTTTAATCTTATCAAGGCCACTGTGTACAGCCTAAATATTTTTGGATGGGTGGTCTTCCACGCAAACATGGGCAGTTTTTCAGAGGCTATAGTCTTAGAGAAAACTGACCCTTTTCTTCTGGCAGCTAACAATTGCTAGTAGCTCCTCAGGCAGGGGATGGAACATTTTCCTCACCCCCTTCCACCTGCATATGGGGGATTTGGTCATTTGTTTTAATAACATCACTTTATTGTAATGAACCCACCAGTGAAAATATCACACAACTAGATTACGATAGTCCATTCAAGCAAAAGCTTGCCCAGTCCCAAACTCTATGCATCTCAGTGAAGTTCTGCACAGTTAGAATGGGCGCTCTTAAGTCATGGTGAGTCACTCAGGGTTTTACACTTTCCTGATTAATTGAATTTTAAAGCATTTACCATCCATCCAAACAAACAAACAAACAAAAACAACAACAACAAAACCCATAACTGTTTAAATCCGTAAAACAATTAGGTTTATATCCTCGTCCATGACTCATGCTCTTTGTCTATGCTCTACCCTTCCTCATCACCTATATTCATGGTCTGCTTTCTAAATGTCATCCCATACCCATACTTACAGCTGTATGTATATGCTCATGAACATATTGTAAACTAGGATCCATCTACGAGGGAGAACATGCAATTGTTGCTGTTGGTTTCTCTAAGTTTGGGTTGCCTCATTGAATGCCTCTTTGTGAGTGGGATTATGCAACCTACCCATGATGGAGAGCTTTCATTGTTACCTTGACACAACCTAGGATCACCAGGAAAGAAAACCTCAATGAGGGATTGTCTACAGCAGCTTGGCCTATGAGCATATCTATGACAGCTTGTCTTAAGTTAATCAAGAAAGAAAGACCTCTGTGGGTAGCACTATTCCTTAGCAGAGGGATACTGGATTGTATAAGGGGAGAGAATTCAGGCTAAGAACACACAAGCAAATGAGCATCTCTCTCTCTCTCTCTCTCTCTCTCTCTCTCTCTCTCTCTCTCTCTCTCTCTCTCTCTCTCTCTCCCTCCCTCCCTCCCTCCCTCCCCCCCTCCCTCCCTCCCTCCCTTCCTTCCTTTCTGCTCTTGACCATGGGTATGATACAACTAGCTGTTTCAAGACTCTGATGCCTTAACTTTCTTCCTATATTTCTTCCTATAACTTTCTTCCTAAACGAACTTCCCCCCCCCCAAGCTGCTTTTGCTCAGGCTGCTTTATCACAGTCATAGAACACCACTTAAGCTATTTGGGCTCAGTAGATTGCAAGCCCATGATTACAGATATTCTCATTGAAATAACTCCAATACTGCCAAAATATATCAGACGCAGTCTTAAATTTCATTTCTGCAACAACCTGATAGAACTAATGAGCAGGTGACATAATGTTAGGAAATAAAGATCATCAACCAAAGATCATCAAAGCATCAAATCACCTTAGTCCAATTTTCCTTCACCAAAGACATGCTTTTGATCACTTAATTATGTATTTTTAAAGTTAGCTGGATTCAGAGTCACTGACCATCACCCTTAGATCTAGATACAACTCACTGCTTCTGAGAACATCTGACCAGAGAACAGATGACTCAGTGTCAACACATTCCCACCGTAGAAAGAGACTTTGAGTGTAGTTGACTGGAGGTGAGTCACTGGGAATAGACTCAAGCAGGGAGAAGAAAATCTGTGTCTTACAAGGGCATGCGATGTGTTCTTCAATTATTCTATCAGATTGCATTCCCGGTCAAAAGCTATATTTTACAGAGACATAGGATGGAGTTCTACAACCATTCCATGTGCGAACATACCCACAGATTCTAGAAGAATAACAGTGGGAAAGAGGAGGTCTGTAACAAAGAGACGTTTTTCTGGAGGAAGGTGAAGCAGTGCCCTAAGGGGAGGGAGTGCCATCATGTTCATGTTTGACGCTCAGAGGCTGCACTAAAGAAAACATTTCTGGCATAGTTTTAGACTTATTATGGCAAGTGAACCCTGCTGGGTCACACGGATAAGCTTGCAATCCAATAAAGAGTCAGAAATGCAGACGAAAAAGACCCTGGGAAAGTTCCTCTGCTCATGGTAGGAGAGAACACTGAGCGTTGCCCTCTCCAGCCTATAATTAAGATGAAAGGCATGTTTCCCTCCAATTTGCCATCCAGTGGCATGGTGAACATTCCATCCTGGCTGCCGTGGCCCAATTCCTCTAATACAACCCATTTTTTAAGGGATGAAAAGGGATGGTGAGGGGGTGGGGGTGGGGTTGGTAAAATACACATTTTTACTCCCGTGTTTCATAGGATGAGCTATTTCAGTTTCAACTATTTTTAGCTCAGTTAAAAGAAAATACTTTTGAATTGCTCATTTCTTACAGGAACTAAAACATAAGGCTGCCTGTCTTCAAAGTCTGGTTTGCACCAGGTGCCCTTTGGTTTTGTGGGTACCGACGTGTGTGATGGATCAGCCTCAGAAAGGTTGGACAGTAAGGTGGGTGCCCAGAGGCTCACATGTTTCCTTCGCCATCTTGGTATGTCAAAATCTGGTCAAGGATCCTTTGAGAAGACTGTGAAACTTCAGACAGCCCTGGATTTAACGTGAGATGACCTAACAACTGCCCTTTTCCATAAAGGTACCTCCCTCTGTACCTCTCCTGAAACCAGAAAGCAGATCTGGACTGAGATCTTGACCTTCATGCATGTGTGTTTCCAAAAACACATCTTACAAATGTGTCTGTGTGAACACATAAGTTGCAGAAGTATATACATATAATTTCTCAGATTTTTACATACACAAACAGCATATACATATTTATATAGCATAGTAGATAGATAGATAGATAGATAGATAGATAGATAGATAGATAGATAGATAGATAGATAGATAGATGATAGATAGAAAAGGGAAAGAGAGAGAGATTACATTACATTTATGGAGCTGATGTATTTTAATCTTCTAGAAAGCTCATCAGTGGATTCCTAGGATAATACTTTTTAAACTTTAGATTTATTCTATTGTTTCATTTATGTATACTGGTCTATGTTTATACAGATGTGCATGAGTGCAGTGCTCATGGAGACCACAGAGAGCATCAGAGCCCCCAGAGCTGGAGTTACAGGTAGCCATGAGCTGCTTGACTTGGGTGCCAGAACCAAACTCAAATCTGAGAGCGCAGCGAGTGCCCCTAACTGCTGAACCATCTCGCCAGCCTAGGTAGCTTGTTTTTTTTAATTAAAATAATATTTTTATGTGTGTAGGCATTTTGAATGCCTATGTATACACCAAATGTACCTGCAAAGGTCAGAAGAAGACATTGGATCTACTGGAACTGAAGTTACAGTCAGTGGTAAGCAGCCACATGGGTACTGGGAATAGAATTTGCATCCTAAAGAAGAGTAGTAGGCATTTCTCTTAAGCACTGAGCCATGTCTCCAGTCCAGGAAAACATTATTCAAAGGAAATTATTTTACTCATAGAGCAACAGCATGATATGAGATATTAATTCAGTATCATTGTTCCTCTACAATGGTGGTATAGTGTGAAATCCCACAAAACAAACTATTCTACCCCCGAAGAAAGCATGTGTTAGAGGGCTTCGAACTTTTGCCTCTGAACAAAATAGGTTATTTCTACAGTAGCCACATTCCATCTCCTCAAGGAACACTGACATTCCGTGAATAATTAGGTAGTTTCAAATTTGCACATGAAAAACTGAACCATGCGTGTTGAAGTCTGGACTTTGGTGGGAGGTTTGACGCAGGGGACGAGTCTACTACACACATGTTAATGCCACCTTTACTGAGTGAAGACCCACTAATACATCTTCCTGGCACGCCCAGAGCTGCACATCAATAGAATGCCTTCTACCCAAGCAGCCCTGCTTCACCATTATGTGTTGAAGGTAACAGGCTGCATCTCCTCAGACCCTGGAGCTCTTCTTGCCATCCAATCGCCCGCTGCACACAGACAGGGAATAACAAAAACAGCCCTCCCACCTGCTCTGGGTCACCCCACTTTGGCTCACCCCTGAATGAGTCAGTAGTCTCCTATTCACACCCACCCATCGTCTGGGGCTTTGTAATGAGTGTGGTTCTGTGGTCCAACTTGGAGACCACCAGTCACTGAACCATGAGCTGTCGGGAATTCCCAGACAGTCCTTTTGAGGATGAGTTATTCCTGTGTGCTTACTTGGAGCATTGGTCTTTATAATTTTGACCAGTAATATATAGGAGAAGGAGGGTGGGAAGGAGAGAGATTGTTTCATATTAAGATATTTTATGCAAGGTATTATTCACCAAGTGATTTTAGTGAGGTTAATCTTTAATAAGTTAATTATATAAGAAACAAATCAGGGCCAGATGGCACAGGCAGACCTGTAATCCTAGCTACTTAGGAGAAGGAGGAGACAAGAGGATTATAAGTTCAAAGCTAGCCTAGGCTAGAAATTAAGCTCAAAGCCAACAGGGACAACTCAGTAAGACTGTTTCAAAATAAAAAGGAAGGAAAAGAAAAGAAAAGAAAAGAAGAGAAGAGAAGAGAAGAGAAAAGAAGAGATAAGAAGAGAAAAAGGAAAAGAGAGAGATCAGTATAGTTTAGTGACAAAAAATGTTTGCCTAGCATATATGAGGCCTTGGGTTCAATCTCTAGCCCAGATAGTAAAGGGTTAAAGGAGAATATGAGAAAATTATCTATTCTTTTCAGTTAGTGAGCATCACAAGGGGGCAATTACCACAAAACTGTTATGTGAAATGTCAGTTCTGAGACATTAGGGAAAGAGGTTAGAGCTAGCCTGCTGACGGCAATGGCTTAGGGCTATCCTGGGACTACAGAGGGACTTGGGCTAGCACACTAAGATGACAGAGTATCACCAGACTTGGGCTAAAATTCAGTAAATCCATCTGCCCAGGGTATGAACTCCTATTAGCTGCAGCACAAACCACTGTAAGAAAATTCCCTTTTGCTTAGGCTCATTGCTCCTAAAGTATGCAAAGCTGTTCACTTACAACCCAAGACAAGTGAGCCCTTCCCTGGCTCACATTGATAAAAGTCAAATTCACACACATCCCTGTGAATAGTGTCTAGGCTGGCTGGAGCCCAACAGTCACAGCCTTTAATGCAACTGAACTTAGCTGGTCTGTGCTGCAATCCCTACCTTCAACGCCCCCCCCCCCGCCCCATCCCAGGAGCCTTCAGCCACCCAACCGCAGTAAAGTTGACTTGCTCCAGGAAGGAAAAGAGAGATAATGAAAACAGAGACCTCCTAATGCTTCTGAGAGCAAACTCTCTCCAGCAGTCAGACCACCCTCTCAGCAGGAATGCGATTGAGGCGTCCAGGACAATTCCTTGTGGTCATATGGAGTAAACTTGAAGATCTCTTCCAACCCTGCAAGGTTATGAACTGGCTTTGCTCCAAGAGCTTGTTCAACGGCAGGAGAAAGTTGTGACCTTTGAGTGAATTCAAAAGTGGATTCAAAACGGTGTCTGAATCAGATGGAGGTTAAAAAAAATCTAAAGGATGGAATCTGCCTAAAAAAATTCCCATGTTTCAAATCGCCACCATCATCACCATCACGGTTCTCAATATCACTATTAACAATGTCATCTTCATCATCATTGCCACCTTATCATCACCATCATCATCACCATCATCATCATCATCTTCATCACAGTCATCATGACCATTATCATCACCAAAGAATCAAAGACAGCTTTCCTCTCTCTAGTGTGGTACTATGGATTTCATTTTTATATAAGCAACCTACCTAATTACGTTTTTCTTAACAATTACTCCTCACAACGATTTAGAAGAGAAGAAAAAGACACTGGGCTAACAATGTTGTAGCACAAGGAGACGTTGAGTCTTGAAAGAGGATGTCTAGATCAAGAGAATAGGCAGTTAAAAGGTCTCCGTCCTCAGAAGACAATTAATTCTGAGGAGGGGTATACAGGGAGAACTCTTCAAGCTTTTCCCAATGTGCTTGGAATGTTATTGTTTGAAGAGAGGAAGCAGTGGATGGGAGCTACAGATACGTTTTATGGAAGTAGAAAGAGGAACGTCCTTCCAAAAGTAACTGTGTCTGAAATAGAAGCTATCGTTACTGTGTGTGCAGTCCTCTCTCTCTCTCTCTCTCTCTCTCTCTCTCTTTTAATGATTTATTTATTTTATGTATCCACCATTGCTCTCATCAGACACACCAGAAGAGGGCATTGGATCCCATTACAGACGGTTGTGAGCCACCGTGTGGTTGCTGGGAATTGAACTCAGGACCTCTGGAATAGTAGTTGGTGCTCTGAACCACTGAGCCATCTCTCCAGCCCATGTGTGCAGTTCTTACTCATTTTTTTCCCTTTGTTTGTTCATCTACTGGGAGCACAAGTTTTCTGTGCCTCAAACAAAATACCTGAGGTAAGTAACTCAGAGGAAGAAAAGGTATTTTGGTTCATTATCTCAAAGGTAAGTCCGTGGTCTACTGAGCCACTGAATTGGGGTCTACAAGATAAACCAGATACAATGGCAGAGCGCTAGAGGGTGGAGCAAAGAGACTCAGCTCAGGGTGAACAGGTGGGATGGCCAAGTCCCCACACACCTTTTGAGTACACATGCCCAACAACCTACATCTACAAGGCCACCAAGCTCCTAAAAGTTTCATCTATTCCTGATAGCCCCACAGGCTGGCCTTCAACACACAGGACTTTAGTAGACAGGACTTTAAAGCCGAACTGCAGTAGGCTGCATGGGAGAAGCAACCGTGGAAATGACCTTGATGACCGTAGCTGACACCTAGAGGTTTATACCATCCTTGGCACAAGTGGATGGTGCGGTTGATTTTTTAAAAATGGGAGAAAGTCATAAATATCCTTAGGATAACTTGATATACACTTAAAACCGGCAAGATGGTTGCTGAAAAGCCACCAGACTTGGAGTTGTAAGAACCAGGATGAACTTGGCACTTGGGAAAGCAGAACTTTCCAGCCTGAAGCAAGTCCCGTCGGGCTGGCAGTGGGGAGCACAGGAGAAAGGAGAGACGTGGGCCTGGGTAAAGGAGAACAGGGGGTGAGATTTCTCCAGCCGGTGCCAAGATGGGGCTGTTACCAGGTATCTATCCACAGAAGTCCCATGCCAGAGGGAGAATGCCTGTCAGAGTCTGGGAACTGGGAAGGAAGGCGGGGGCCTGGAAAGTAGGTCAACACAGTGACTCACTATGGAGGGGCTGAGCAGGAGACCAGCCACAGCATGACCAAAGGTGGAAGACCAGGGAGTCAGAGTGGAAACATGGTGTTGATGGGCTGGCGTGAGAGTGTGCTGGAGGCTATCCCTTCCCTGCCACAAGCCCTCTATGCTGCTGTTTCCCTGACAGCCACAGATAGCCCAAGCGGCAACTAGCCAGGGCAGTTTGATGCTGTATGTAAATGTGTCTCTGTGTCCTCTCTCTCTCTCCCTTCCTTTCTCTCTTTCTCTCTCCATCTCTCTGTCTCTGTCTCCATCTGTCTCTCTATGTCTCTGTATACATCTCTGCCTCTCTCTCTCCCTTCCTCTCTCTCTCTCCCTCCATCTCTCTGTCTCTGTCTCTCTGTCTCTCTGTCTCTGTCTCTCTCTCTGTCTCTGTCTCTCTCTGTGTGTGTGTGTGTGTGTGTGTGTGTGTGTGTGTGTGTGTGTGTATTTGTCTCTATATGTATGTGTGTGTGAGAGAGTATCTCTGGGTGTGTGCATCTCTCTCTCTCTCTCTCTCTCTCTCTGTCTATGTGTGTATGTGTGTGAGTGGTGGGGTGTGTACATATGTGTACATGGGCATGTAGGGTCCAGATAACAATGTAGACTATAACTTATTTGCTGCTTTCTACTTGATGTTCTTAAGACAGGGTCTCACACTGATCTTGACCTCACTCATTAGTCTGGCTGGCCATCCAGTCCTGTGTTCATCTCCCCAGGACTGGGACTATAATCACAAGACACAACACCCAGATTTTTTATATAGGTTCTGGGGCATTGAACTCAATTCTTCTTGCTTGCACGGCAAACACTTTGCTACTGAGCTCTCTCGACAGCCCATGCTGAATGCACTTTACGTGATTTCACCAAGTGAGGTTCATGCCAGATTTACTCGAATTGAACAAATAGGTATTGAGTTGGTTTTGTGTCGGGCAGAGGAGCTACTAAGACCACAGATAGGAGGAAAGTCTGGTTTAGATGTGCCTAGCCATGACAAAGCATGGGAGTGAGTCACCAAACAGCAAGCTATGGAGAAAACCGCTGTACATATTTTTACAGGTTGCTTTTTCTTTTCTTTTCTTTTCTTTTCTTTTCCTTTCTTTTTTAATTTTGTTTAGACATCTTTTTCTCTTTTATTGGATATTCTTTATTTACATTTCCAGGGGTCCCCTCCAGAACCTCCCTATCCCATCTCCCTCCCACTGCCTCTATGGTTGCCTACCCACTCCCTCCTTCACACCCTAGCATTCCCTTACACTGGAGCATTGAACCCCCTCAGGCCCAAGACCACTCCTCCCACTGATGTCCAACAAGGCCATCCTCTGCTACATATGCAGCCAGAGCCATGGGTCCTTCCATGTGTACTCTTTGGTTGGTGGTCCAGTCCCCAGGAGCTCCGGGGGATCTGGACTGTTGACACTGTTGCTCCCCCACCCACACCATGGGGCTGCAACCCCCCTCAGCTCCTTCAGTCCTTTCTCCTACTCCTCCATCAGAGAGCACGCACTCAGTCCAATGGTTGGCTGCGAGCATCCACCTCTGTATTTGTCAGGCTCTGGTAGAGCCTCTCTGGAGACAGCTATATCAAGCTCCTATCAGCAAACACTTCCAGGCATCCGCAATTGGTGACTGTATATGGCATGAATCCTCAAGTTGGGGCATTCTCTGGATGGTCTTTCCTTCATTCTCTGCTCCACACTTTGTCTCCATATTTCCTCCTATGAGTATTTTGTTCCCCCGTCTAAGAAGGACTGAAGCATCCACACTTTGGTCTTCCTTCTTCTTGAACTTCATATGGTCTGTGAATTGCATCTTGAGTATTTCGAGCTTTTGGGCTAATATCCACTTATCAGTGAGTGCATACCATGTGTGTTCTTTTGTGACTGGGTTACCTCACTCAGGATATTTTCAAGTTCCATCCATTTGCCTGTGAATTCCATGAAGTTATTGTTTTTAACAACTGAGTAGTGTTCTATTGTGTAAGTGCATCACATTCTCTGTATCCATTCCTCTGTTGAGGGACATCTGGATTGTTTCCAGGTTCTGCCTATTATAAATAAGGCTGCTACAAACATAGTGGAGCATGTGTCCTTATTACATCTTGGAGCATCTTCTGGGTATATGCCCAGGAATGGTATAGCCGGATCCTCCAAGAGTCATGCCCAGTTTTCTGAGGAACCGCCAGACTGATTTCCAGATTGGTTGTACCAGCTTGCAATCCCACCAGCAATGGAGGAGTGTTCCTCTTTCTCCACATCCTAGGTAGCATCTGCTGTTACCTGAGGTTTTGATCTTAGTCATTCTGACTGGTGTGAGGTAGAATCTCAGGGTTGTTTTGATTTGCATTTTCCTGATGACTAAGGATGTTGAACATTTCTTTAGGTGCTTCTCAGTCATTTGAGTTTTCTCAGTTGAGAATTCTCTATTTAGCTCTGTTCCTCATTTGTAATAGGGTCATTTGGTTCTCTGGAGTTTAACTTCTTGAGTTCTTTGTATATATTAGATATTAGCCCTCTATAGGATGTAGGATTTGCAAAGATCTTTTCTGTTGGTTGCTGTTTTGTCCTATTGACAGTGTCCTTTGCCTTACAGAAGTTTTGCAATTTTATAAGGAGTCATTTGTCGATTCTTGATCTTAGAGCATAAGCCAGGGGTATTCTGTTCAGGAAATTTTTCCCTGTGCCCATGTGTTCAAGACTTTTCCCCACTTTCTCTTCTATTAGATTCAGTGTATCTGGTTTTATGTGGAGATCCTTAATCTACCTGAACTTAAGCTTTGTACAGGGAAAGATCAAGTGGCCATAGATGTGTGGGTTCATTTCTGGGTCTTCAATTCTATTCCATTGATCTACTTGCTGTCACTGTACCAATACCATGCAGTTTTTATCACTATTGCTCTGTAGTACAGCTTGAGGTCAGGATGGTGATTCCCCCAGAAGCTCTTTTATTGTTGAGAATAGTTTTGCTTTTTCTTTTCATTGCTGAAGAAAAGAATGAGAGGGAGTCTATTGTCAGTGAACCTGGCAGCTTAAAAGTAGTGGAATTCACTGAATACAAAGCACCCTGTGGTCTGCAGAAGTGAGGAAATACAGAGAAGAAGGAAAATAAGTTGACTTATCCTTTGAGGGGTAAACATGGGCCTCAGCCATAAGTGACTTACCTACAGGGGCCTGGAATTCTCAGGAGGCTCCACCCTTAGAACTGTGAGCCTCCTAATTGGTTATCCAGTCCCAAAAAGGTCCCTAAAGACAGATACACTCAAGCCACACTAAACAACTCAGCAGATTGTATTGACAGATACATATAAAGACATATTTGCAGCGGTTACAGTTACAGAAGAAGAAGCGGTGACTCTCAGAAGAAGTGAAGACGTAGGAGGAACAGGAGGGAGGAAATTAGAGGGCGTGAGGATGAGGGAAATCTAGTTGTCATATATGAAGTTTTCAAAAAAGTAGGTAACTTAAAAAACTAAGTTAGAAAATGGCAGCTTCTCCACACCATGATTTTATACAGAGCATATAGTCATTTAGCCTTTTCTCTTATTCATAAAGACAAATGATTCAAATAAAAAAAAACTAAAGGTGTCACTGAGGGTTCGGGGAGGACTAAGGGCAGTATCATCATTTTGGTTCCTTCATTACCTAGAAGGCTAACTAATGGACTCATCTTTGCTCCACCTCGTCACTGGATGTGGAAATTCAGAGGAATGCCTGTGATAAGCCATTCACCTATGAGCAGATTCATCCTCAACATCATTGGGCAGTTTCAGGGATTCAGTGTGTTAACAAGAACCCAGGATAGGATCCAGCATGTATTTGGAATGCCAGAGTACTAGATACTATTTGTTGAGGTCTGGGCCTCAAACCCATAAACTCTTGTAACTACGAACAAGGAAGCTGTCAAAGAGCTCACTTCCTACTGACAGAAAAGGCAGCTGAACAGATGGACAGAAATGCTATGATAACCCACAGGAGGAAGAAGAGAGGGGAGGGAGGGTGGTGAGAGAGCTGTGGTGACAATGACCTGAAGACTGGAAGCAGTGAGAGCAGCAAGTGGATTACTTACTAGTAAGCAAGACCTGGAGCTCTGGCACAAGGCAGTGTCTAGTGACAGTCACACCAAGGTGAGAAGACAGGACTGTACTATCAACATCTTACCAGGCCCAAGACTTTGTGTGTTTGGAGACTTTGAAGTTGAATGTGTTATAATGAAAGATGAACTCTACCTCTTAATCTAACAGTACGATTTACAGCTGTGTGTCTGATCACGACTTGAGTCCAGCTGCTGCCACCTGAGTCCGTATCATCTCCTGCCGAACAGTCTTAGAAATCATTCCTTTCCTTAGGCTCTCGTTCTCCTCCAAGGACATAAGCTTCCACACAACAGCAGGAAGCAGAATGTGAACCACCAGATGGAAAGGCCTCCAGAAGTTTCTGGCTGGCTGCACTCAGTGTGAACACACCCCTCACAACTTTATCAGGCTTCACATGATCTGGCTATTGATCTTCTTACCTAAACCTTCTCTGTCCACCCCTGTCCCCCCACCCCGCTCCCCAGTCACACTTTGTCCCCTGCAAAGTACAAGCTCATAGATTGGATATGAAATGCCTCCTCAGGCTCATGTGTTGGGGACCTGATACCCAGGTGATGACATTACTTTGAGACACTGGGCAAACTTTAGGAGGAAGGTCTTAGCTGGAAGAAGACCACAGGGGTTGCCTCCCTCCACCTCCCCTGACTCTTGTTTGCTAGGAGGTGACATTTCTCTCCCACAGACCTTCCCCACAAAGGTACTCTTCCCAAACACATGGGACCTGTCACCCAGGGACTAAATCATCTCAAACTGTGAGCCAAGCTAGTTCAAGTTGTCTCCAGAAGGCTCTCTGTCATACACATGCAAGGTCTGACATATGTGTATCTAGTCTCTTATACGTTGTCCCATCCACTGATGGAAACATCACTCCACCAATACTTTGGAAGTCTTTCTCTTCCTTGCCCATACCTATACTTGAGAGGCATCATGTGAACAGCCAGCCCCAAGTGGCCTTATATTCCAACCCAGGATATTTTCTGCACTGATACTATACTCATTTTTTTTCTCCAATGAACTTAACAACTAGTGGTGATCACTTTAATTATTTTTTAATGAGCATGATAAACTTGGATGTTATGGATAATATCTACCTCTGCAGCTGAGAGCACTTTTGTTCAGAATAAGAAAACTTACCCCTTTCTTCCTGTAGGGAGAGACTAAAGTGGATTTGATAGCAGCTGGAACAGCCCCTTTTGAAGATTGAGTGTTCCTAATCTGGGCATTCCTCCGTTGTAATATAAACCCACTGGGAACAAGAAGAACTCATGAGAACATAAAGTCCATTCTGCTAGCTGAGTCACAGCTGAAGATGCTCTGTCCTCTGACCCAGGTGTCTCAGATCCCATGATCCTGTGGCAGGTGACTCAACAGCTTGAAACAATAATCATCAAGATTCTTCACAGTGAGGAGGATGGTGAGACTTTCCTCCTATTTTCTGTAGGTCTAGAAACTAACTAAAAAACACAACTACCTGTTTTACAGCTGGTTGGCCACTTAAGATTATTCATTCCAGCCCTTTGCTCAAAGTAAATATCCACTAACACTTTAGATTTTTTGTTTTTCAGGACACGGTTGTATTGAATGAACACCGATCCCCCCACTACACAAAGCATAAAAATAATAGTCAAAGAATAATATGCCCAATTTAAGGAAGTGAAGAATAAACTATGAAGCGTTGATTCACTTCAGTATTTAGGTTAGAGCAGAAGAGTCACACAGGTGCACTCCGCCTTGCACATTGGAACCACATGTTCAAAGATATGAGAAGCATCCGGGACAGCTCAGATGGTCCCTCAATGATCTTCTCAAGCTTAGCAAGGCTGGCTTGGGAGATGTTTGCTGCCAGTTCTTCCTCTTATTGTAAAGGCCAGTTTCTTCTTCAAAAGGAATTCTTGTAATTTGAGAAACAATATTTTTTTAGACCTGTCAATAAGCCTTAATGAGTGCTAGACATCATGGTTTGGAATGGGTAGGCATGTATAGACATAGTGACAAGACTCATAAAGATGACATCTTTATTCTTAGGGAGTTTATACTGGTATTTATTGACTCTAATGATCTGCTGTTTCCCATGTGTGTTATATAGGAGATACTTCTTTATGACATCCCTCCATCTTGACCGCTCAGGAGACAGATGTGATCCTACTCCTGTTAATCTCCATCTCTTCCAAGCCACGTGGTACGTGTCCACTTGTGCTCCTGACCCTTGGAGACCGAGGAGGGAGGAGTTTGAAATGAAGGCCAACTTGGGCTACAAAGTGAGACCCTGTGTCAAAAAAAAAAAAGGAGTAAAAAGGAATTTCTTTAAGTTATCCATCCTGTCAGTGTGCTTGGGTTTCAGTTAGGCTTGGCAGTCTTCTGTGGTTAGGGGTACTTCAGGGAAGATACTTAATAAAGAGGATGGGACTAAAAACAGGGCAAGCTTTCTTTTCACCTTGTGCCTAATCTCTCCTCTCAAAGGAAGACGACTTTTTTTTTGGTGGTATTTATTTGTTTATTTATTTATTTATTTATTTTAGTTTTTTTTTTATTTTATGTGTATGAGCGTTTTTTTTTTCTGCATGTACGTAAGTGTACTGAGCGTGTGGCTGGCACCCACAGAGGACAGGAAAAGATGCTGGATCATTTAGGGCCAGAGTTGGGAGACTGTTGTAAGGTACCATGTGGGTGCTGGGGTGTGAAGCCAGGTCCTCCATCAGAGTGGCAAGTGCTCCAGATGACTGAATCGCCTCCTTGGGATTTTACTTTAGACTTTATTTGCCCAAAAGTAAAACCAACCCTTGTATGTATGCCAGATTTACTCGAATTGAACAAATAGGTTTTGAGTTGGTTTTCTGTTTTGTTTTGTTTTGTTTTTTGTTTTTTGTTTTTGGCACACAACAGGCTACCTTTTGTTAGACATTAAGCCCTTAGTATAAACTCACTGGACTGATGTTTCTTACTTGGTGCTTAAAATATTAATATATTTCAGTTCTGAAGAGCGTTCAATTGTAACATACCTTGCCTCTGACAGGATTAATTCAAATATTTCTAAATAACTAAAAGCATACATGCCACTTACAAACACTTGTGAATGTTATCTTTCTCTCAGCCTGACTCCACCTTCCACAGTACCCAAAATTCCCTGAAAAGAAAATAATAATAATAACAATAACAATAAAGTGTGACCAGTGGAGAAAATGCCCAAATAAGGAATGACTGCTTACTGAAGTCACAAGGCTCCATGGGCAGTTATTGAACCCTGGGAGTTAAATCCAGCTCCTCTCACTCTATAGAAGGGTTTCTGACACTTTTGCGGCTGGTACAACTTTAGCGAAATTATAAATAATGGGATGTATTGTTGCTGGTGTTTTTAAAAATAAGCCGCTGTTCTGACGGCGCCGACTTCTCTATCAAGAAAGGTTTATGCAGAAAGTCATTGGCCACGCCTCCACTTCCTTGCTTGAGATCACATTCTGACTTTCCACGGGGTGTGTCAGCTACCTTGACTGACAACGGGAGGCATTTTAAACGAGGCTTTCAGAGTTCCAGGGGAGCCTATAAAAGAAGCCGGCTTTGTCCTGATGACCTTCTGATCCAAGTCCCTGAAGCATGAACAGAATTTCGGATTTCGAAAGACCCCAGACCCTCTAAGGACACCGGGCTTTACCGACTCCCACCTTCTCCACGCACTGCCGGAGGGGAGTGGGTTACTTTCCGACTTAAAGGTCAGAGGCAACGCTCCTCAACACTGTCCTGCGTCAGCCGTTCCTGTAAAGAAACTTGATTTCGTCCCATATTCCCATCAGATAAATAACAGAAGGCACCTGGCTGCTTAGTCATTTGAGCTCCAACTTTTCCAAGCTCTTGAGGGACATGAGAGAAAATGATGGATGTCATTACAGAAGATGGATGATAGCTCAGGAGAACCTCAGCTAGGTTTGCATACTCTGCGGGGCACGTTAAATGGAGTGTTTTGTTTGCATGGATTTTAAAAGCATATCCGTCTGTTGGGGTTGAGACACGGGTGCACGCACCCCCTAGCACTGTGCTGTACTTTTGAGGTCAGATGAAACTGGATGGAGCTACAGATTTAGTGCTAAGGGCCTTGAGGGCCAAACTTACACTCTTTAAATCTGTCATGTTTAGCAACTATCAGCAGAAAAATGAACTTTGAGTTGTCTCATGGAGACAATTTGTTTTCACGGATGCATTACACCTCCCTCCCTCCCACCGGCAGGATCCACATGCCCTTCAGTCTCTGTACCTCAAACCTCCCCAGCACGTGCAGCCAATAGCAACCGTCCTCTCTTCTGCAAGCCCTTTGTCTCCTACAATGATGAACAGAAACTCATCATCAGTCCTTTGTTTTAGTTCTGATATTTTGTTGTTGTTGTTGTTGTTGTTATTGTTGTTATTGTTGTTGTTAATATGGGTGCTTTGCCTATATATAAGTGTCTGGGGATCCCATGTATGCCTGGTGCTGTGGAGGCCTAAAGAGGGTGTCAGATCCTGTTTAGTTAGGGTTTCATTGCTGTGAACAGACACCATGACCAAGGCTACTCTTAGAAGGACAACATTTAATTGGGGCTGACTTACAGGTTCAGAGATTCAGTCCATTATCATCCAGGCAGGAGCATGGCACCATCCAGACAGGCATGGTGCAGGAGGAGCTGAGGGTTCTACATCTTCACCTGAAGGCTGTTAGGAGAAGATTGACTCCCAGGCAGCTAGGACAGGGTCCTAACCCCATGCCCACAGGAACACACCTACTCCATCAGGGCCACACTTCCTAATATGCCACTCCCTGGGCCAAGCACATACAAACCATCACAGATCCCCTGAAACTGGAGTTACAGGCACTTACGTGGGTGCTGGAAATCAAACCCAGGTTCTCTCCCAGAGCAGCCAGTGTTCTGAATGACTGCGTTATCTTTCTAGCCCCATGTTCTCATATTTTTTTAAATTTAAGTTATTCAAAACTGTTCAGCTTTTTGCATACTAATGCTTTATTTTTCTCAATCAAATTGTTTATGGGAATGATCAGCTCTGTCTCAGTACCACACTTACCTTACCATCATGCCACATTAATCTTTTATATTTATTCCATCTTTCCTGGAATGTAATCTCTGACACAGGAATGACTTGGTTTGAATATATATATATATATATATATATATATATATATATAGTATATATTTATTATATACTATATACCATATACCATATACTACATAATGTATATATGATATTAATGTATAGAATATAATGTATACACATATTATATATACATTATAAATAGTGTATATTAGTGTATATATTATATATAAACATTTTATACACACACACACACACATATATATAGTGTTGGGAGTCAAACCCAGGGTCCCACGTATAACAGGCAAATATCCTACCACTGGGCTACCCTTCCATCATCTGGTATCTTTAGATTAAAAATGAAACCTAAGGGATAGAAATAATGCTTGGTTGGTAGAGCATTTAGTTAGCATACATGCAGCCCTGAGTTCAGTTTCCTGCAGAGCATAAACTAGGTGCCTTGTCACACACCTATAATACCAGGACCAGGGAGCTGAGAACTGGAGGGTCAGGAGTTCAAGGCCAGTCCAACTACATGAGACCTTGTGTCGAAAGAAGAAACCCCGCCACGCCCCAGGCCCCTAGTGTTCTGGCTGGACTCCACCCCTACAGTCACCTGGCTACATCCAGGATTTCCCTGCCCCACGGTTACCTGGTAACCCAGCCCACTATTAAAGGTGGCTTCTTGCCCCTCTCTTGCCTCTCTCTCCATTCTTTCCCCTCTTACCACGTGGTCATGGCCATCCCTCTATCTTCTCTTTCTCTCTTTACTTCTTTATCTCCTTTCCTCTTCCTACTTTTCTATAATAAAGCATTAAAACTATGAAAAAAAGAAAAGAAAAGAAACCTAACAAAAAATCCCCAGTAGATGAATGGGTGAATGAGTGAATGAATGAATGAATGAATGAATGAAGATGTTTTATCCGCTTAGTTTAAGTAGCACCATTTTGTCACCATTTGCTTTAAAAAGTACCGCATTAATCAGAACCTGTATTGAGGTTGAGGTGTCAGGCTTTATATCCGGAGACACACATTCAAATCCACTTCCTCCTTTGCGCTCATTTTCTGGTCAGCCAATGTGGTGAGCCCAGGCTCCATCGCCTTTGAAGAAGGGCAGCATCTTCTGTCCACAGGAGCAAGAGCACTAACTTCTGAGTGTCATGGCTGCCTTTCCCCCCCCCCACCACACCCCCAGGCTGCTTTTCATTTTTCACAAAAGCTGAATTGAAGCTCTAAGCAGATTCCAACACAGACAATATAAAATGGGATTTAAAAAAAATATGAAAAACTTTGTGGAGAACAAGAAGATTTATTACTGCTAATATATTTTCAGTTGTTCTTATTATCTTTTCTGGGCTTTAGATCTGAAGAAACTGCTTCAGAATCAGATCAGTAGAAATCGGTGCCCAGGCTCTGAGCTTTGCAAGGTGTTTTGGCAACATGTGTCTCCATTTTTACATAAATATGATATATTACTACATAAATACATTCAAGACAAAATATAAAAAGAACCTACCACACATGAATTTTCTTTCCTTTTGCATGTGTATGTGCTTGTTCCTGCATGTGTGTGCACGGGCACATGTGTGTGTGTGTGCATGTGTGGCTAAGGTGTAGGGCCACTGAATAGATAACCCTGGGTTGTCTTTCCTCAAGCATTGCCCACTTTTACATTTCTGAGGCAGGTTCTTTTACAGGCTTTGGACTTACCAAGTAGACTAAGCTGTCCAGGCAGGGAGCTCCTGGAATCTGCCTGTCTCCGCCTCCCCAGTGCTAGGGTTATAAACACATGCCATCACAATAGGCTTTCGATTGTGGGTACTGGGGGGGTCAAACTCAGTGCTGGTAAAACAGGTCTGTGTTATGGAGTGAGCGTTTGCCCCACATCCATGCATGGGCTTCCTTAGGCATTACTAATCAACTTCCACAGCAACCCCACACTCGCTGGGCTTCCCAGCTAATCCCTTGTGCTGCGTTCAGTTTTCTTCTTTGCCCAGTGAACAGAATTCACTCTATGAACAATGTGAGACTAGAATTTACATTAAGTCTGATGTACTACTCTTTTCAGTCATAGAAATTTGCAAAATAAAGGAGTTTTAATCCCTGTCTCTTTCCCAGCTTTCCTCAATAGCTCAGTTTCTTGTGGTTGTTGTTGTTGTTGCTGTTGTTCCTTTTCAGAAATAGAGCAGGGCATCAAAATGAGAAACATGGCAGCAAGGCCAATGAGGGAACTTCAGAGTTTCCCAAATCCGCATACATTCATGCACTGGTTGTGCATATGTGTACATGCACATATATGTATGTACATACATGTTTACTCTGTGTTCTCTTATGCACACAGTTCCATTTAGCCCTCAAAATAGAAACTGCTTTGTCCCCAAAGAGTGCCTACATGAATTCTTTACAGTCACCTCTGTGTTCTGCCCCCTTTCTCAGCCATATTGACCCCCCAATCTCTTCCCTATCTCTATTTCTATAATTTCATTACTTTGAGAATGTTGAATGAATGAGGTCATACGATGTAGTGTTTCAGAGTCTTTTTTAACTCAGCATAATTCCCTTCAAATGGATCCAAGTTTTTGCCTGTATCAATCGTTTTTATTCTTGCGTGACATTCCTGGTGTGGACTGTCACAGCCTGTTTAACCATTCACCTGTTGAGAGACATCTGGGTTGTCTCCAGTTCTGGGCTATTGTGACTAAAGCTTCCATGAACGTTCGTGCAGGGCTTTGTGTGAACATAAGTTTTCATTGCTCTGGGACAAATGCCCAAGACTGCAGTAGTGAAACTGTATGTAAGTGCATGCTGAAGTCGTTTAAGACTCTGCCAAACAGCGCTGCAGAAAGTCTGCACCGCTCGGGCTTCCACCAGGAATGTGAGCGCAGCTGCTTTCTTTCCGCATCTTCACCAGCATCTGGTGCTGCCACTACTTTGGGTCTGAGCCACTCACAGGCCGTGAATTATTTTAAGTTGCACTCTCTTAACATCTAATGGCCTTGGGTGTCTTTGCACGTGGAGCTTACTTAGCCATCATGTGGTAATCTATAAAGGGATGGCTAGCTCAGTATTCAGACTAGTCGGAGTGGATGTGTTAATTGTGAGTAGGTATACTATTTTAGCTTCCACATAGGCATTGCCTGGTCATGTGACATGCTCTGTGTCAGATGTATTTCATCCCTAGGTTTACCTGAGAGACCAAGCACTTGGGATGTGCGGTGTAGCAAAGATGTAATATAGCCACAGACTGGATTAATGATCTTCAGGCACTGTCTTAGATACTTCCAAATGAATGTCAGACCTTTTCAACAAGCCTCCAGTAAGTGCAAATGCCAAAATTTCCTCCTTTGTGGCTGAATAATAGTGAGCATGCGCACTACTCTTCCCTCCTCTATTGCCTGGATGAATACTGTTAGGATCCATGCTTGGCTGTCGGGAACATGGGAGTGGAGTTACCTCTTCCCCACACACACACACTTAGCTCATTACCTAGGAAAGCAATTGTCACTGGGTCTCTTGTGGTAGTACTACTTTTGGCTTTTTAAAGGAATCTTCATGTTATTTTCCACAATGGCTATACTAAATTATATTCCTTGAAGTAGAAGAGAGAATAGAACCAGGGGAGGTGGAGGGACTTTCTAAAATTAATGGATAGAGAGAAATTGGTTGCTGTGCAAAGCTACAACTAGATAAAAGGAATCCATCCTGGTGTTCTCGAGCACAGTAAGAGGGTGTGCTTAAGGATAATGCATCATCAATACAAAAATGGCTTATTAGAGTTTTAAATGCCTCACTGCTAAGACATGATCGATGCTTGAAGTAATGGCTATTCTAACTACTCAGTTGGTATTAAAACAGTGTGTGAGAGTGTATAATATCATGTTTTACCTTTGAGATTTACAAGGATTGTCATTTTATCAAAGAACATCATAAATAGTTTTGAACATAAAACTTTATGTTTAAATAAGAGGAAATAAGGAGAGGGAAGAAAAGAAGAGAGAAGAGAAAGAAGAGAAGAGAAGGGAGGAGGAGAAATAGGAGGAGGAAGATGAGCAAAAGCCAAAGGAAAAGAGGGAAGGGGGGAGGGGAAAAGAAAGGGAGAAGAGAAGAGAGGAAGGGAGACTGGAGAAGGAGGGAAGGGGAGGAGGGAGGGGGAGAAAGAGAGGAGGAGGGAAGGGAAAGGTAGAAAGAGACGGAGGGATTAATGGCAAAAGAGAAGAAAAAGACAAAGCAAAAGAAAGTCTCTTTAGTCTATTTTTTTAAATCTGTTTAATCTTTAGTTATGTTTTGAAATTATAAGCCCATGTCTCAAGAAAGTGAGTCACATAGGATTGCACAATCCCATTAGCCAAAGACGTCTATCAAGCGATTAAATCCAACCTAAAGAAAACTACCTGGATACATTACCAGACCTGGTTCTGAGTCAAATGAGGGATAAGAAAAACAATACCAGCCCCCTAGGGGTGTTTGGGAGACTCATTCTCTTTTCTGTTTCTAATGAAGCCAATCTCCAATGTTGTAGGATGTTTGGATTTTTTCTGTTCCGTTTTGTTCTGTTTTGTTTCTGACCAGTATCCTTGAACTTGAAGGGAGATGGTGTTCCTGAATACTACTGTACACATGATTATAGCCACCTATAGATGAATGTTTCTACGCCTCTAAAATGTACAACACCCAAATGTGTCAGCCGGCAAGCATAGACACTTGTGAGGTCTTTCTCCATGAATATCTTAGTCTCTCAGAGCACATGAACCTGATGCTGCATCCTCCTTTCACAACAGGACATCGTTATAGAAGCAGAGTGTCTGCTTCTTTCTGGGAGAGTGGATGCAACTGACTGTCAGGAATGGAGTCCTGACAGTGCAGGGCTTTCAGAGCCAGCATATAAGTTGCAGCTGAAGAAGCTTTTGGTTTGTCAGGAATAGACTTCAGGACACACTATCTTCATAGTCAGTTGTTTGTCTTAAGCACCATCCATTTGGCCTAATCAGAAAAGATTGATTTTATGGATATATATTTATAGTAAAAATAATTCACTTCAAAGCTACAATTTTTTAGTAGAATTAGTGACCAGTTGGAGAAAAGTAAACAACTTGTGTTTCGCTTAATACATGGGGTGGCTTTTCTCATCAATATTCAAATTATTATAACCAAAAGAACCAATATAACTCACAACTTTATTTTTTTTAACTTTTAATTGATTCCTTGTGAGTTTCATATCATACACCCCAATCCCACTCATCTCTCTGTCCCTTCATATCTTTGCCCTCTGCCCTTGCAGCCTCCCACCAAAAAAGAAAATAAAAAAAATCCAAAAGTTAAAAAAAAAATAAAACAAAACAGAGCATTTAAAAATTTTTGTCATGGAAGCTGTCGTGTGTCCCACAGTATATCCCTCTGTCTGCACATCTTTACTTGCAAATGGTCACTGCAATGAGTCACTGGTCTGGTTTGAGGCCTCTGGCTTCTGCTATACCATGAATAGTGGACCCTCACCGGGACTCCTCTCGGATATCCTGTTGTTTCCCTGTTTTGTGCAGATCCTGAAGCTTTGGATCTCCAGGACTGACCCCTTCACGTGCTTCAGCAGTTCACAGATGGGGTAGCTGTAAGGTTGGTCAACTCAAAGCCCTGGATCTGAGCCTGGGTAGTTGCTGAGCTGGTCTCACCGCCAGCTCTCCTCCACCACAACACACAACTAGGGTGAGCTTTTCAGCGGCAGGATCAGCTCTCCTGCTCTCGTGCACTCGGGCCACCTCACTTTTGCCTTTGCCATCAAGGCCAGCTCTACTGTGCTACCCAGGCAAGGTACAGGGCCCGTTCTCCTTAATGCTTTAGTCAGTGAGAGGTGCGGCCAGCTCTTCATAATGCTACAAGCAGTGAGGGGCAGGGGCAGCTCAGCACAGCCCTTAGACACCAATGTGGTCCCAGGCAGCAACCCAACCAGGGACATCCACATGGTCCTTAGTGGTAATAAGAGCCATGAACATCAACAGACTTGTTACAGATATTTGATCATACTATGAACCCTGAGATTGTGTTATTAACTGAAGAAAATAAAAAATACTTTAATCCCAAACAATGAAGTTAGTTTGTGGAAGGAAGTACCCATGTTTGAAAGTGACGTCTAATTGAGTGGCAGACAATCTGAAAATGATTTGACAGAATAGGATACACCCCACTCTCACTAGAAGAGATAGGAAAAGGAAGCTACTTCAGGGGTAGTGCATAGAGAGAGGGAGGGGATAGTTTTACTGGGAGAGTTTTACAGAGACAGGTTGAAGAGAGACAACAAGCTAGACTCAGGCGAAGACAGAATGAGCCAGAGAATGAGAAAAAGTCAGAAGATTAGAACAGGTTGCCAGAGTTAGTTTGAGGCCACACAAAGCAAACAGTCAGAGGCTGAGAAAGAGAGGCCAGGTTGCATCTGTCAGCTTGGGGAGGAGTTTGAGGCAGAACAGCTGATTTGAACCAGCCAGCCAGAGTTCAGAAAGAACTAGAAAGTATGAGCTTATTTAACAGTGAGTCTCAGATGCTGAAAACATTTTAGGCCTAAGTTAGATTGTACAGGGGTTGGAAGTTTCCATAGGGCTAAGGCTAGGCCTAGGTCAGTAGATGGAAGCAGTAAGACTTGGAGATGACAACTACCTCAGGTGAATAAACATTACACCCCTACTGCTGTATGGCCATGATCCCAGACATGGCCCTCCACAGCAGCTGGATTCCACCATGGTGTCAGTGGTGGGGCCTGTTACTCACATCAGGCTTTTCCTCTTCACGTTCACAACTCCAGTTCCAACTCCATAATACTTAAGCTGTTCCAATTCACTTTCACTCCCATCCATCCACCACATATTTGCACATGCAGCAGCTCCCACTGAGGACATACCATGTGATGGTGGACCTCTGGGTGTCTTCTGCCTGCCCACACCATAAGGCATGGTATTGAGACAGCCTCTGGGTGTCTTCCTCCTACAACTTACCTTGATTATGTAAGTTTATTTAAGACATCAGTAAAAGGACAGAAGGCTTGGTCTGATCTTAGGTGGCACCATGTTTGTTCACAGCAAGGGGCATCTTGACACCTACATGCAGATGGAAAACTGCCTACAGAAGAAGATCGGATGTGTGTCCTTACAGGGACTACATAGTCCCTCCCTCCCAGAACTGCTCAGCCTGGCTTCAAAGGAAGCCAGGAAGTCTGTTAGCAAGAAACTATCACCCAGTAACACACTCAGCCTTTAACTAAAACTATAACAATATTTTCCTTCCTTTTGTTTTTTGTTTATTTGTTTTTAGGTTTGTTTTAGAGACAGTGACCTATGTGTCCCAGGATGGCCTATAACTCAAGGATAACCCTGTGCTTTTTATCCTCCTGATTCCAGGATGCATTGTAACTCATCTATGCAGTGCAGGAGATGGAACCCAGGACTTCAACCTTGCTGAGTACGTACTCTACCAACTTAGATACCTCAGGCACAATGCTACAACCAAGCACGTTTTAACCTATTAGAGACTCTTACTATTGAAATGATTCTTATTTTAAATATATTCAGGTCACAAATTATATAAGGATTAAATTTTGATCCAAACCATTGACAGAAAAGATGAAAATAAAATTGTCATTTAAATCAATTCATATAATCTACTCATTTTTCCAGCAGGACTTTCTTGTTCAATAAAGCTAATCAAAGCAAGGGTACTGGGTTTTGTTGCCTATGATGATGCTTCAAATCAAGGTATGAAATGATATTCAAACTGGTTAACTGCTGACTCACGAGCAAAAATGGGTGTTGTTTAATTGAATTTATACTTTTTCTAACTAGCTGATTCTACAGTTGGTCCAGTCTCAAGATGACTCTTAAAAAGCAGTTTGAGAGTGTCTTAGTTAGAGTTTTATTGCTATGAAGAGACATCATGACCACAGCAACTCTTACCAAGCACAACATCTAATTGGGGCTGGCTTACAGATGCAGAGGTTTAGTCCATTATCATCATGGTGAGAATCATGGAAGCATGCATGCAGATTTGGTGCTGGAGAAGGAGTTGAGAGGTATACATCTTGATCCCAGACAGCAGGAGAGGACTATATGTGTTTTAGACTGGGCATAGCTTGAGCATTTAAGTCCTCAAATCCCCACCTCCACAGTGACACTCTAACAAGGCCACACCTCCTACAATAAAGCCGCACCTCCTAATAATGCTACACCTAATGCCAAGCATATTCGAACACATGAGTCTATTGGGGCCGTTCCTACTCACACCAGCACAGAGAGTCCGTGGATATGCTCAGGACATTGACTTTAAGCCCAGGACAGCAGCAAGCTGCCTCTGAGGAGCCCTGGTTTCCTGATCCAAGCCTCCTTCCCACCCAGGATCCCTTCTTGGGAACCAGGATACAGCCTGACTTGGAAAAATGACCCCAGCTCCCAGGTGGAAAGCAAAAGTCAGCAACTTGGAGACTGGAACGCCCTCCAGGCTTAGTCACCCGTGTCAACAACCCAGACACCAGAAACAAAGTCCTGTGAGAGAAGGAAAGAAGAAATAAGCAGTAAAAGCTCCAGGGCCCCAGCTTGATTCTCTCTCCCATTATGATCCACGTGACATTTAATTAGAGTGGGTCTTGTGACTATTTATAAACTCTGCGTTCAAGAATTGTGTGTTTGTTTACATGCACATTTATAAATAAATGTAATTAAAACTTCTTGAAATAAATACAACCTCAAAATAAGATGTAGAGGATCAGGGCTTCCGTGTGGTGTCAGTTTTCCACGCGCTGAAGAGCTGCCAGGGATGTTGACAGGTAGTTGCATGACCACCAATACTTTAAATGACCTTTCACCTGCAGAGAACTTAGCAAGTATTATCACATTGGAGTCTACGAATGGAAGAGCTCTGAGAGGAATCAAAGGTCAAATCAAAGGCAAGTCATTGGTGTCTTAATCAATGTCTGACAAACCTAATAAGTATACACACCAAATCTGACATGGTGGCCCAGAATCCCCAAATACATGGAGGTAGAAGGATTGTTTGATCACAAAGTTGTATCTAAGTACTTTACTGCTTATCTTCCAGAAAAGGACTTTGTGGACCACTAAATCCAGACACATTAAAAGAAATCAAATCCTATTGTATCCTATTAAAGATACCACTGACAAATATATTTTAAAATATATATATATTATACAATATATATATATATTTTATACAATATATACATATATATATATATATATATATATACAACTTAACTACTCAGCAAAAAGTAACTACAGGTTTCAATGTCAACATGGCAAATTAATCAAAACTATCTTCAAATTAATATCTACAGAATACGAGGAATTGCCTAACAGGAATATTGTCTGCCATCATCAAATACCATCAGTCCTGCCATTAATGTGTAAGTGGGAATTCAGTTGTCCAAGCATCATTTAGACTCTGCAGTGTAGAAGGTAGATACTCATTGTTCATCCTGACTATGAAGGCTACCTATCTGGTTCACATTACTGCTACTGAGGGGAGAAATACTACACAAACACACACACACACAAACACACATACACACATGCATGCATACATACACAGCATGCATACACACATGCACATATCATATATCACCCACAAACTCATACACACATACATACCTACTGTTAAACACAATTTGTCTTGTAGCTCAGTTGGCTCCATTGGCCAAGATGGTTCTCCACCCCTGCTCTCTGGGTACCGATTCTGTTTCTTTTTTCTAAGACACAGAAACTCCTCCCTGGCAGGCCTAAATGACTGAGTTCTCCTCACACTTACCTGTTTGATAACTCCAACAGGAAAAACTGTTAGTTTTCTTCTCATTTCTCTGTTGATTTCAGGAAAGGACTTTGGGTTCAGAGAACCGATGTACAAACCTTGAGCTGGTCTCTGATGCCAAGAAGATGAAGTACTCAAAGGTTGTCCTAGTAATTCAAATGCCCAGGACTGGCATTGAGCAGTGAAAACACAGTTTCCAGAGATGGAACTGTGACGAGAGAGAGAGAGAGAGAGAGAGAGAGAGAGAGAGAGAGAGAGAGAAGGAGAGAGAAAGATATAAAGATAGAGACAGACAGAGAGACAGAGACTCCCTCACACACATCTCCACATATATGCATGCACACACACAAACACACATATACAATCCTCCATATACATGCATGCACACACACACACACACACAGACACATAGGCACACACAGCCACACACCCACACACATAGACACACATGTATACAAAGGCATATACCTACACATACACACATGCACACACCCACATACCATGCACCATAGGCACACATCCACAGACACACCTATGCACACCCATGCACACACAGGCACACACAGGCACACACCCACATATACAGACATACATGCTTTTTATCTTCTACAACCCCCCCTGACACTCTGCCCCCTGACAGTTTAGAAGCATCTCTTTAGAGTTTCACTTTCAAGAATGTATTTAATTTGAATCTTTAGTCTGAATGGCCTTCCCAAACTCTCTCACTATGGAGAGAGAGTCACTGGCAGATGCAGCAACATGAAGAAGAAACAAATCAGGCAAACGCAAGGCCAGGCGCGGTAGATAGAGAAGGCAGAAGGTGCCTAACGTCATCTCTTCTGCTTCCTGCAGTTTTGCTCTCAGGCAGAACTTTGCCCTTCAACTATGAGGAAAGAATCCAAAGAAGCAGTTTAAGTAGTATCAACAAGACATTGCAAAGTCTTTCAACACCGAAATAAACACAAACATGTTGGAACATGTATTTTAAGAGGAACACACACACTCACATACTCACACACACACACACACACACACACATACACACTCACACTCACACACACACACACACACGCATACACACACATACACACTCACACTCACACACACACACACACACACACACACTAAACTGACATTTTCAAGAGTTATGGATCCAGAAAATCTAGAATCTAGTACAGCTATTAGTTCTTCTCCATCACCCAAAAAGGGCAGAGCCAAGTATTCTTTAACTTGTTCCTTGAAGGTCCTCTGAGAGTAGCATTTAGAACTTCAGGACACTGATTCTCCCCCAGTGTATAAGGCATACTGCACTGACTCTTGTCACTTGGGCTCTTAAACCATTTTCCTAGCAAGCATCTCACCTCACCAAGGAATAATTGTCAAATTTACTGGCAGTTTTTGGAGTCAGGTTCAAAGACCAGCTTCTAAACAGGCCTAGATTGATCATTCTTCCAATTAACTTCGTTTTGAAAGTAAATCTCTACAGTATCTTCTAGGTGCATATCCTGAGATTCAAATTAAGGAATCACAAGAAAAAAATAATTAATAAATACTGACTACCTTCAGGATGATTGAAATCGATCGATCGATTGATTTGAAATAGGGCTGCATGCAGCTCCAGGCTAGTCTTGATCATACTAAGTGGCTGAGAGTGGTCTTGAACTGTTGATCCCAAAAGCTATAATTGTAGGGCTAAGTCACCACAGTTAGCTCTCTTTTGTACAATTGTGAGCGGTGTGAATTCTCTTTTCATGCCCAGTTAACAAAGGAGATTAAAACCATCACTATATAAGTTGGTTAGATATAGCATTAAATTTGGTAATAAATAAAACCTAATGTGGTGATCTGATGTAAGAGTCAGTAGACACTCAGGAGATGGTGTTATAATAGTATGAGCAGTTTGTAGAGCTATCTCCAGACATTGCCTTGGGATTCCAGTGGGTTTATGGGGAGTTCAAAATCAATAGTAAATTGTATGTAATCTATCCCATGGGACCTCAAAAATAGGTATATAGCTCCTCTGAGTAAGTCTCACTTCTAGATGGGGGCATGCTTCCGTTTGAATTGCAAACCAGGCCCCCATGCATGCCAAGCAGAGAGGTGCTTGCTTGCTTGCTTGCTTGCTTGCTTGCTTGCTTGCTTGCTTGCTTGCTTATGAATGTTACTCATTGTCTCCTCAGAAGCTGCCCCCTGTTGCTTTAGGGAAGATCACAATTCAGTTCATGCACGGACCCTAGCAAGACCTGCCACCCTAAAAGCAATAGCTCCATCCACACTGGAAAGGTCAGGTCATTCCCAGGGTATTTGAATAAGCATCTAGCACAGCCAGAACACCAAGTGTATTAGGCATGAAGGAAAATGGACAGTTGTGAGCTTTAATAGCTGACAGTTTTGATTTGCTTTCATTTGGATGTAAATTTCAGTCCCTTCCATCCTGGATTGCAACCATCCCTCTAAGAGCACGAAGCTAATGACTGGTCCTTATACTTGGAAGGACCTAGGCCTGAATTTCTACGTGTCTGCAGAATGCCCATCCTGTGACTTGGACAGTGTTTCACTCCCTGATGCCCAGGCCCACCACATGCTAGCCCAGTATTTTTCACAACAGTGAAAGCACACCAGCACATGCCTCCAATTAAACAACTGTTGTGTTTAATCGTGCCAGCTCTGGGATCCATATGCATGTATCTCTCTTTCCTCCCCTTGTCCTCTAAAAGCTTCTTTAAAAGTCTTTATTTGACTTAATATGTGACAGTTCCAAGGGCCCCTAGCACACTCGCTTGAGACGGCGTGATGATGAGCGCTCGAGATTTTTAACTAGAGCAGTTGAGAAGTCGAGTTGGTGGTTTCACCTCCGAGGTATATTTTAGAATTTGAGAAAAAAAAATGATGCTTAGGCAATTAGGCTGCTCTGTACACCCAGCCCCCCAAGCTCAAGGTCAGTCTGACACTCTGAATGGTTAAATCATCCTTGGCAAAGAGTCTAAACTTGGCAGAAGCTCCGTAATGAGAAATCCAGATGACTGGTATCATTTGTAATCCGAGTGCCCTGCACTTAGGGAAGGGCTGGTTTGTTTTTAGAAGAAATAGCAATGACTTAAAAGCGGTCATTAGGGATGTTTAAGATTTTAACTGCTTTGACACTCGATGTGGTCTTCCCCCTTAATGGCACCTTTTAGCATTAAACCGTACACATAAATAAGCAGTGTGGGCTGTCAGCAGTCAGCTCACTTCTACTCTGTGTGACCAAAAGGATCCCATCAGTGTCTTCCTCTGCTCATGAAGAACGAGGGCTAGCTCTAAAATGCACATTAGATTTCATTTTTTAAAAGAAATGCAGAAAACAAAGCACCAATATTTTGGATACCTGGTTTCTTTGGAAAGTTCAGTGGTAGCATAAAGGAAACATCAGAAATGACAAGGACTAAGGTTGTCATGGGAATGAGGGCTCCCATTCATCAGGCAACTTATCTGCTGGCCATTTAGTAAATCCAGCCTAAAGCAACAGTGTAAGAGGTAATGACCGATGACTCACTGGATTTACCCAAGTCTGAATCTCTAAGCCACGAGCTTCCACGTAGCACCTTCAACCTTCTTAGGAACTTATCAGTGAATAGGGGAAAACCAATGGCGAAGTAGCCATTGATCAATATATAAAATTCTCCAGACAACTGACATAAAACAATACCTTCAATAACTCCATGCTGAACCAATTCTATTTAACTCATCTGCTCCCAAAGAAAGTCAATGAAATTAACAAGTCAACAAAGAATGACACACAATGACACCTTTCATGCTATAGTAATAACAGACTTTCTCAAGTAGAAAATAATTTTAGGGTGTTGTTATTGTTGTTGTTGTTTTATGCAAAGACCTAAAAGATCAGTAGTCTTAGTCTCAATCTTATATAACTTAGGAGAAATATTTCACCAGTAATATCTTAGTCCTCTGAATGTAGCTAATGAATGAAACTGATAAGAGATAAATTAATAAGGCTTATTGAGTGATATTAATCTCTTTACATACGTGGAACATCTCCAGAAAGAAGTCCAAAGCCAGGGAATGTGAGACATGGAAGCCTGTGGACCACTGTAAGGACAACAGATTGTGATAGAGTGGCTGACTAGATAGAAGGAAGAGGGCCCAGGTTGCTGGAGTGCTAAGTTGTGGGAAGTTCACCACAAGGGGAATGGAGCTAACAGAGGAGCTGCTGTTTTATGGCTGGTTTATGGAGACTCCATCAGGGTGACTTTCAATTTTCATAGCTGTGAAGCTGCCCTTAGAGAGAAGGCAGGTCTCACTCCTTAGTAAGACGTTTCTACTTTTAGTCCAACAGGAGCTGTTCCAAGAAGGCACCTTTCCCATTTGGTTCTTTCCTTTAGCTCAAAATGAAACATTGAGTCACTTTGACACACATGGGGTCAGCATCATCCTTTGATCTTCTTCGTGACTATTCATGAACTGTTCTTCCCAAGGTCAAATTTACTTTATTAATTCTTTTTTAGCTAACCTAAGAAATAATGGGATCTTTCTAACACCTTGTCATTTGTGTTTGTCTCATTTGTCCCCCCTTATTCTCTCTTGTTCCTCCAACCCCTTTCTGCCCATTGTTTCTGCCTTCTCCAGTCTCCACTCTCCATGTGTGGGTATCTGAAATCCAGTTCCCTCTGCAGTAAAGGAAGAGACTGGAACAGAATGGATTTCTAAAGTGTTTCTATGCTGATCTTTCTTGTTCCTTTTTATGTTTCTCATGGATCTTGCTTATAATCGCTGAATACAGCTGCATTTGTGTATATATATATATATATATATATATATATATATATATATATATAACCAAGTATGCTGGTTAGTTTTACACCAAGTTGACATATCTAGTCTCATCTGAAAAGAAGAAACCTTGACGGAGAAAGATCTATTCGCCTGTAGGCAAGTCTGTTGGACATTTTCTTGCTTAACCATTGACGTGGGTAGGGTTGTTGACCACAGTAAGCAACTGCAACCCTGGTAAAGTGGTCCTGGGTTGTTTTAAAAACAGGCCGAACAAGCTTTACGGAAAGTTGGTTTATGGAGCATTCCTCCATAGTGTCTGCTTCCATTTCTGCCTCTAGGTTCCTGTCTAGAGTTGTCAACCTGCCTTCCCTTGTTTTTGCATTATAACCCAGGAGCTATAAGTGCAAATAAACTTTCTTCTCCTAGTTGATTTTGGTTGGTATTTTATTAAAGACATAAAAACGGAAGATACCAAACAGTATTCTTCGGAGACTTTTTCTAAACATAGCTGCACATTCAATAACATATTTACATACTATTTTCATAGGGTGGGAGACAGATATGAAGAACTCACTCCATGTAGGCAGTGGGATGACCTAACACTATTGATGGAGGAGATCTGCCTGGAGTAGAGATAGCACATTGTCTGAAAGCCAATCAAATGACTAGACTGTTTCCCACTGTCCCCTGCATGCCTCCATGCTGTGCTGCTTTTATGTATATATTTCTTGGCAATATGGTAAATCAAGGTGAGTCAAACTTTGATCTGTGTCCAAGGACTGCCACCTATGACCCAATGCAAGCCCATCACTCATCCAATTTAGCATGTAAGCAATTCACACCAAGTGAGAACCCCTAACCCAAAAGCCAGAATCTGAAACACTCCAAAATTAACTGAATTAATGATAAAATATTAACAGGACATCACATGTGGAAAATTCCACACTTGACCTCAATTGTTAGGTCACAGTCAAAATACAGGCAAGCAAGAAATATTCTTAAGTAATTATCCTCAGGCTATGTATATCAGGTGACCATGAAATGTCATTCCTGTCCCCAATATAAACACACACACACACACAAACACACACACACACACACACACACACACACACACACACACAAATAAGTAATTTGAAATTGGAAAACACATCTGGTCAAACATTTCTCTAAAAGGAACCTGCACTATAGCTACAAATAGGCCCATAAGAGTTTTTGTTTTAGAAGAATGTGTCTGTCTGGGGTGCGGAGGCTTATGGCTGTCTTCCCAGCACTCAGGAGGTCGAGACAGATTACCATGGATTTGAAAACAGTCTAAGCTCTCTGGTGAGGCCTGTCTCTACAACGGTGAGGCCTGTCTCTACAACAGGGGATGGGAGTTGGTGGTATTTATCTTTATGTCTTTGGTGAAGCTTTAGTTTTTGCAGGCCAAATTATGAAAAAGGAAATTCCCGGGCTTAGTTTCAGAAGAGAAATGCAGATCTAAAAGGCAGCAGAAGTGGGCGTTTGGCAGATGGCACTGTCTCCATCAGGAGCAGTGAGGTTGTAAAACTGACAACCAATAGGATTCTTCAACCAAAAGATCCACTGAATCAAGGATACTCTTCCAAGCAAGAAGGAGGAAACTTATTTCCAAAGTCCTGGCAACCTATCACAGAGGAAAACTTAGCTGTAATGCCCTGTTACACAGGCATTCCCAGCTCTATCCATAATCCACAGTGACAGCAAAGGCAATCTGCACTGGGTTGGAAGGGCACCAGAGAACTTAATTCTCTGAATCCCCTCTCCAGTGCTTGAAGAAGGGTGTGCCCTTTCATGACTATGCCCTGAACTCCAACCAAGACCTGGTCAGCAGGCAGCAGGTCACCTCAGGGAGCCAACAGGAAGCTTCTCAATTTCTGCCAGCTGGACTGCACAGGGATGAAGCTTACCTCAGCTGAAGTCATTTGAACGTTTCCTCAGACTAATAAGGATTGGTGGCTTATTCTAATAAACAAGGTGATAGTGCTGGTCTAGGTGGCACAGCCCAGATGCTGGAGTGGTTCAGGGAAATACCTGGAGTCATCTGGCTTGCTTCAGTGGAGAACAGGATTGGAAAAAAGAACAGTTCTCAGAGCAGAGAGCTGAGGGCTGAGGTGTGGTGCGTCTTCCAAAGGTCACTGGTGCTTTCCCAAATTCCAGAAGGAGATCAGGGCAAGAACACAAGGGGCTCCCCACCCCTGAAACTCTCCTCAGGATTACCCAGTCAAACAGACTTTAACAAGTGTGTGTCTACCCAGCAAGTATGTTTAGAGGAAGAAAACTAATCATATCATCAGACAGCTGGTTATCACAAACACAGCAGTAAATTTGCAATTGGGGGCATATTTCACAAAGGTATCCTGTGTGGAGATTGTTCTCTCTCTCTTCCTCTCTCTGTCTCTCACTTTATCTCTGTCTCTATCTCTGTCTCTCTGTCTTTCTGTCTATCTCTGTCTCTGTCTCTCTCTGTCTTTCTGTCTATCTATGTCTCTATCTCTGTCTCTCTTTCTGTCTATCTCTGTCTTTCTGTCTCTCTGTCTCTGTCTTTCTGCCTCTCTGTCTCCCCTCTGTGTGTATGTATGTGTGTGTGTGTGTGTTTGTGTGTGTCTGTGTGTCTGTGTGTGGTGTGTGTGGGGGGTGTGTGTATGGTGTGTGTGGGGTGTGTGTGTGTATGGTGTGTGTGGGGTGTGTGCGTGTGTGTGTGTGTGCGCGCGCACGCGCATGGGTGTGTGTGTGTGTTATCAGTATTCTCCTACTCTGAGAGGAAGACAGAGCTGACCATCAAGATCAGCATCCTACAAGGTGCATAAAACTGGGAAACACTAGATTAAACACAACACCACCTTTACCGAGCAAAGAGCGTGGCAATCTCAATCTTCTATAAACTCTTGAAAACATTCAAGAAACTCTACTCTTCATGATATTGGCTGAATAAAATAGTTTTTATTATTTTATACTTTTTAATTCCAAGTTATTAACACTATTTTAGGAAAAATATACTTTCCAGTTACAGATAGATGGATAGATAGATAGATAGATAGATAGATAGATAGATAGATAGATGGATGGATAGATAGAGCATACCTGCCATGGATGAATATGATGGAGAAACGCAGGCATTAAATGTGTAAATGATTTTGTAACTGAGATATGAACAGAGGACACTAAGAATAAAGGTATGTATTCAAACGAATCATGGGGAAAGCAGAGAAGGCCTGGTCTACAAAATACGTGCCAGGCAAGCATGAGGACCCAAGCTAGAGCTGCTGTCGTTAAAGACTAAAAATGAAGAGGCCAGGACAGCAGCATACATCCGTAATCCCAGCACTGGGGATGCACAAACAGGAGGGTCCAGCATGGCGCCCACCCCCAGAGGATTCCACATGCTAGTCCTTTATCTGCTTCACGATGGCCAAATACCCCCTCCACTGTGTGAGGTGTGTTCTTTCTTCACCCCGCCTTGTGTGATGGGATATCATATGTCACTACACTTTTTTTTTTTGAACTCTGAGTCATGTCCACAACTCTCGTTTCCTACACCTCTATCATGGGGTGTCCGCCGTGTTATTTTTTCCTAGCCTTACAATTTCAGATCTTACATTCATGTATTTATTCTGCTTAACTTGAGTTTTGTGTAGAACATGGAATAAAGATGCAGTTTCATGTTTCTGCACATGGATGTCCAGTTTTCCCTGTTGATAAATGTACTGTTTCTACACATATAAATGTGAAGGGCACAACCATTCTGGTCTGCTTCTGTTGTGTTTGGAGGAAAATATTCCCATAGCAAAGATCTTTGGCATGTAACACTTACCCCCATCCCATTCTCTACTGCCTGCCCTGTAAATGCTGTTCCCGTGCTTTATAAAGACCTTGTATTCCATCAACCTTCGAAGAGCTCTAGTCCATGGACAGACAACCAAATACTTCTGGGGTAGACTTTAGCAGATCCAACATTCCAGGTGTATCAGTGGCAGTTTTAGAACAATCACCTGACCCAGTACATCAGTTACCACACAGTAAATTACATAATATGACTGCTACCGAAAGCAGAGTGGCCCAAACAAGAGCTGAATGAACATCCAGTACTTCAGACCAACTCGTGGGTCACTAGACAAGTGGCTGTCCTCAGCACTGCCTTTTTTTTTTTATTGTTCAAATGGGGGAATACCTAGAATACTGTCTGCCTCATCTTTTGGAATTCTTTTGAAAATCAAATAAAATGTCATAGGGAAGCCTCCAATGCTAGTGCATGCCTAAAATGTCAGCACTGACAAGGGAGAGACAAGAGGAACAAGAGTTAAAGGCCAAATGTCGATACACACACGAGGGGGTTGTCCGGGCCAGCCCGCACAACAAAATGAGACAGGTGGTTTCATATATAAAGAATCATGAGGTTTCTTAAAGATGCAAAGGCTTGTCTGAGTCAATTATAAAACCACCCTATGATAGAGAAAAAAGATCTAACAGGCAATCACATCTCATTCTTGTTTCTACAAAAGTTCTTTCTGCTTCTCATCATAGATTTTGAAACATTGTTCTAAGTTGTTGTGAGCCTTTTAGTAGTGATGGTATGTTCTGAGGTGGATTATTTGATATCATGGGACTGAGCGAGCAAGTGGACACCCTTGACTTTGACTAAAGTAAGCTCAGTAGGGTGCTGGTGTGGGGTACAGGAGCGCAGAGTTGAAATGGGAAGAAAAGGTTGAAGAATAGTTAGGAGTAGATGGTTGGTGTAGAGGGAGGAACCAAAAGAAAGAGTGGAGAGAAATGGGGTTTAATGAAAGGAGATTGCACAAATGGCATGCGTTTTTGAACTATGGGAGATTATAACACTCTAGATGAAGGAAAAACTTGAAAAAGAATGAGAGGTGTAGGTACACATGACTGAACACATCAACAGACAGACCGATGGGAAGGGAGAAGGAATCCTCAGGATAACCATGATCTTTAGAGATCTTAGGAAGCCAAGAGAGAATACACACTCTCCTACTGTCTTTCCCAGAGTCTTCTGAAAAGTGACCTGGGAAATGCCAGCACAGTGGTTTCGAATAGCATGGGACCCACTTTCTGCTAGCAGGTCAGAAGATTGGTTTTATAAACTTTCAAAAAGATAAGGGCTTTCAAGTCTAAGGTAAAAGTTCAGGAGTAGTTGAGAGAGTGTGTCTATGTATGCCTAAGGCAATAACCAGATGAAACACAGCACTGATAAAACGTGATTTCAAAAATTGTTTAATGATTCCTTTGAAGATAATAAGGAGTAAGAAAGGCCTGCATATATCTTCCTGCCAACTATTTTATAAGAAAGTGATTGTGACCACAAAGGATTCAATTTCATTTTGAAACAGTGACTTTTCCTAAAAGGAAAAAAAAATGGCTCAGAAAATTTCATCCTGAGTACCAGACATTTAATAAATTATTCCCAGAGATAGCAATACCAGCACAATTGTATTAGTTTCCTATTTCTGCTGTAATTATTACACCCATTGGTGTCAAACAACAATATGTCATTATTTCGAAGTTCTAGAGGCCAGAAGTTCAAGGTGGCTTCTCAGTGGGCTACAAATCAAAGTACCAGCAAGCCATGTTCCTCTGGAGGTTCTGTGGGAAAACCCCAAGGATGGGGGTGTTGTCGAATAGGGATAGATGAAAAAGATTAACCAAAAATAAGGACGAATGAAAAAGCCATAAAGAAACCTTACTATTTTTGTAAGCTTATTAAAGATATGTTTTTGAAAAACAAGAGTTGGAGTGGAGACACTCTATATGGATGGGTGATGTTCCTCCCAAAAGCCATAGATAATTAAGTAGACATCACAGGGAACAGAATGGGGTACCACCGAACTCCTCATGAGTTGTTGGTCAGGGAGGTGCCCAGAGTCCCTCCTAATCAATCCAAGTTTTTGCTACTTCTTGTGATTGCCCAGCAGAAACTGATAGTTTTCTGGGCCATGCTGAGACTTCAATTTCATACACTTCAATCTTTCAATCCCCCTGCCTTGCACCCCTTTTGTTTGAGACAAGTTCTCACTATATAACTCCTGGTTGATCCCAAACTCCATCTGCCTCTCTGCCTCCCAAGTGCTGGGATCAAAGGTGTGCACCACAATGTCTGACTCCATCGTTCAATTCCTAATATTATTTCCTGGATTATTGCATTCTCAGAAAGCCTTTGCCTAAGTCTGTATTTCAAGTATTTCCAAGTTGTAACGCATTTTGAGTTTATTTTTGTACATGGTGAGAGATGGGGATCTAGTTTCTTTCTTTAATGTGGGGATGTCCAATTTTGCCAACACCATTTATAAAAAGGACTGTAATTTTTGCAATGTGTATTTTAGATATCTTTGCTAAAAATCACTGGTTTTAGCTGCATTATTTATTGGTATGTTTTTCATTCTAATCTATGTGTTTTGGTTACTGTGGTTCGGTAATATAATTGAAGTCTGATACTGTGGTGTACGTAGTTGTTTTTGCTCATGATTTCTTTTAGCTATCAGGAGTCTGTCTTGATTCTATATGATTTTTAAGCTTATTTTCTCCATTTCTGTGATGAGTATTATTCAAATTCTGACAAGAGATTGCACTGAATCTGTGTATTTCATCCAATGTGAGCACTTGATCTAGGGCCTTTGTATTAAAAAGCAGAAGGCACTGGATGGTTTTTAGCTCCTTTGTCAAAGATCAAGTGACCATAGGAGTGTGGATTCATTTCTGGGTCTTCAATTCTGTTCCATTGATCTACATGTCTGTTACTGTACCAATACCATGCAGTTTTTAACACTATTGCTCTGTAATACAGCTTGAGGTCCGGGATACTGATTCCCCCAGAGGTTCTTTTACTCTTGAGAATAGTTTTAGCTATTCTGGGTTTTCTGTTATTCCAGATGAATTTTTGAATTGCTCTTTCTAACTCTATGAAGAATTGAGTTGGGATTTTGATGGGGATTGCATTGAATCTGTGTATTACTTTTGGTAAGATGCTCATTTTTACTATATTAATCCTGCCAATCCATGAGCATGGCAGATTTTTCCATCTTCTGAGGTCTTCTTCAATTTCTTTCTTCAGAGACTTGAAGTTCTTGTCATACAGATCTTTCACTTGATCTTTGACATAGGAGCTAAAACCATCCAGTGGAAAAAAGATAGCCTTTTCAACAAATGGTGCTGGCTCAGCTGGAGGTCAACATGCAGAAGAATGCAAATTGACCCATCCTTATCTCCTTGCACTAAGCTCAATTCTAAGTGGATCAAAGATCTCCACATAAAACCAGACACACTGAAACTAATAGAAGGGAAACTAGGGAAGAACCTTGAACATATGGGCACAGGGGAGAATTTCCTGAACAGAACTCCAATAGCTTATGCTCTAAGATCAAGAATAGACAAATGGGACCTCATTAAATTACAAAGTTTTTGCAAGGCAAAAGACACCGTCAAAAAGACAAAGCGGCAACCAACTAACTGGGAAATGATCTTTACCAACCTTACATCCGACAGAGGGCTAATATCCAAGATATACAAAGAACTCAAGAAGTTAAACTCCAGAGAGGCAAGTAACCCTATTAAAAAATGGGGTACAGAGCTACACAAAGAGTTCTCACCTGAAGAATATCTAATGGCTGAGAAGCACCTAAAGAGATGTTCATCATCCTTAGTCATTAGGGAAATGCAAATCAAAACAACCCTGAGATTCCATCTCACACCAGTCAGGATGGCTAAGATCAAAAACACAGGAGACAGCAGTTGTTGGTGAGGATGTGGAGAAAGAGGAACACTCCTCCACTGCTGGTGGAATTGCAGGCTGGTACAACCACTCTGGAAAGCAGTCTGGCGGTTCCTCAGAAAACTGGGCATGACACTCCCGGAGGATCCGGCTATACCACTCCTGGGCATATACCCAGAGACTTTACCTGCATGCAATAAGGACACATGCTCCACTATATTCATAGCAGCCTTATTTATAATAGCCAGAAGCTGGAAAGAACCCAGATGTCCCTCAACGGAGGAATGGATTCAGAAGATGTGGTATATTTACACAATGGAATACTACTCTGCAATTAAAAACAATGAATTCACGAAATTCCTAGGCAAATGGTCAGAACTTGAAAATATCATCCTTAGTGAGGTAACCCAATCACAAAAGATCACACATGGTATGCAGTCACTGATAAGGGGATATTAACCCAGAATCTCGGAATACCCTAGACACAATCCGCATATCAATAGATTTCTAAAAAGATGGAAGGAGAGACCCCTGGTCCTGGAAAGACTGGATGTAGGGGAACGCCAGGACAGAGTAATGAGAGGGGGTTGAATGGAGAAAAGAGGGAGGGAAGGGGGCTTATGGGACTTTTGGGGAGGGAGGAAACGGGAAAGGGGAAGTGATTTGGAATGTAAATTAAAAAAATAAAATAAAATAAAAAAAATAAAAAAAAAAGAAAAGAAAAAAAAAAGCAGAAGGCAACTCCCACTGGGGTCTCAGTTGTCAGCTGCTGTTATTGGCAGAAAGGGAAAATCTCTGTGTGGGTGTAAAGGGGAGTAGCTTGCTAAATAATGTGCTTCTCCTTCCATCTTGACAAAGGTCCTGATAAAGATCAATGGCTCAAGAGGCATCCTCTTAACACAAAGGACTGCCCCTTACCTAAGCTCCCTCCACAGGATCACAGGGTTCATCCTGCCAGATGGAGTGCATTTTTTTTTTGCATAATACACTTGGCAGAAAAAGAAAATCTATTTTAAGCTGGCTGTTCATTTGTCATGATGTACATTACAAAGGCACTGTATAGCCTAATTTATTTGTAAGTGGACTAAACTTCTAGATACAATGAAGCCATTTGGCTAAATGCTGACCCCTGGGAGCCAGGTTCCTGTATGGCAGAATGAGATCTCGTCTCTTTATACTGATCTTAAAATGTATAAAACAGGCAGAATTCAGGTTGAAGCATAACCCTCGGAGTTGAAAGACCACACAACAGAAGGATTGGAACTCATTAGCAAACTGTATGAACCACCCTGTGGTTTTGCTTGAAGTGCCTGGGATTGCTTCTCAAATGTTTAAAACTTGATAATATATACATACATACATACATACATACATACATACATAATACATACGTACATACACAGACACACTATATTGAAAGAGCAAATGTTTCTGCCAAAATTCTTCCATTCTCCCCATTCCCTTACCCATATGGATCTTGCATGTTTGTAATACATATGTCCCCCATGTCTTCTCACAGAATTTTCTGTGGGCTGGCTTATAAAAGATCACCCTCTAAGGAAACACTTAGCTACACTAAGCTTTTCTCTAAAAGTCACCACATATTCCTAATATTCTAACTCTTTGCCCTACATTTCTCTGACAAATGTGGGATAAACAAAAGGTGTGAACATTGAAATCAAGCCTGAGTTTCCAGCTAATTCTGTTTTAAGTGTAGGGACTTGGATAAGACCTTGGGTTCCTCTTGCCTCCTTCAGGAATGGAGGGATTATTTGTGGCCCTTCCAAGACTAAGTCTAGTAAACAGATGTCTCACTTGACAAACATTCCTAAGCCCCACTTTTGTTAACTAGTTCCCTAATTTAATGCTGCTTCCAATCTTCCTTTTCATGAACATACAAGACAACCAAAGAAACCCGAATAAAGGAGAAACTTTGAGTTCTCGCTAAAGGCAGAACTAACCTCTGCATCTTGGGAGAGAAGAAGAAATGGAAGTTTACCCAGGTGACCTGTGGAAAAGAATAACACTCAAGCCCATGGAATGCGCAAACTTTCTGCTTGACAGAAATGAAAAGCACCAGGAAGGAAGTGTCAGGTGAGGATACAGGAAATGAACTGGAATCCAGTAGCATCATTTACCTGGCTGTCAGGGAAACCCCATATACAGCTGATCTACATAGGTAAAACAGAATTAAATGTACCTTCATTTTCCTCCCTCCTTCCCTCCCTCCCTCCCCCTCCTTCCCTCCTTCCTCCCTTCCTTCTTAACTCCAATTGTCTTATGATAGTCTCTCCTTCAAGAACCTTCCAGCATCCAAGGAAAGACACCATCCCATAGGAAGTTACAGAAAATGAAAGGAGAGGAGGGAGGGAAGGAAGGAGGGAAGAAGGTAATCTACCACCAAGGTCTAGTTCAGGTGCCTGGTCCTGGGCTTTGTCAGGCCTGAGTTTCCAGCTAATCTCTATTTTAAGTGTAGGGACTCAAATCAGACCTTAGGTTCCTTTTGCCTCGTTTCTGTTGTATTACTGCATCCACTTTTGTGAAGTATTACTAAGTGCCTAGAAGCAGTGTGAATCTGTGTGTTATGGTGCTTTCTATCTGATCGTCAGTGGAGCTTTGGGGGAAAAGGACAAACCAGGCTGGTGGCCAGGATGACGTCTCAGGAGTTCTGGGTCTTTCTTTTTGCTTAATCCAAAGGAGTGATGCTTGATATCTGTTTGGAGATTTAAAAATTTCCCTGTGTGCTTATGTGTGCATGTATGTGCATGTATTGGGTATATGTGCACAGGTAAATATGTTCACTCGTGTGTATGGAGGCAAGAGGTCAATACCAGGAGTGTCTCTCAGTCCCTCTTTCCCTTTCTGTCTGAGTCAGGATCTCTCACTTGCCTGGAACCCACTGGGTCAGCTAGGCTAACTGGCCTGGAACCCACTGGCTTGGCTAGGCTAACTGGCCAACAAACCTTAGGGATTCATCAGTCTCCGTCTTCCTGTCTTGATGTTACAGGAGCATTGCCCATGCATCTGACTATTTTACATGGGTATTGGGGATAGGACTTGGGTCCTTGTTTTTGCACAGAAAACACTTTTTTTTTACTGAGCTAACCCTCCCAGACCTCTAAATGGCCCTGTGGAGAAAGAAGGCAACTGATGATGATGATGATGATGACGACGACAATGATGTTTTAAGAATATGCCCTGATTCCCATGTGGGCTGACTACAGTAAAGGCAGTCCATAGCAGGGCCAGACTGGGAGACTGACTGCTTCACAGGAAGGCTCCCATAAGACAGAAGATTGTTGTGGGAATGGTCAACCCCAACCTAGGTGTAGTGGTTATTCCTGGTTGTCAACTTGACTATATCTGGAATGAACTGCAATCCAGAATTGGAAGGCTCACCTATGATCCTAATCTGGAGGCTCAGAGATACAAGTTTCTGACCTGGATCTTGGCATGGAGATCTTGAAGCACAGTGGCTATGAATTCCAGAAGATTAAGACAGGGAGATCTCTGAGTCATCTGGGATTAAAGGTGTGGTGGCACACGCCTCTAATCTGGGCCACACCCTCTGCTGGAGACCTACATAAGGACATTGGAAGAAGGAATACTGACTCACTCTTCTTTGCCTGCTTGCCTCATGGGACTGAGCAACTGCTAGATCCCTGGACTTCCATCCACAGCTGCTACTGACCATTGTTGGGGAGTTGGACTGCAAGCTATAAGTCATCGACAAATTCCCTAACTATATAGAGACAACCCATATGTTCTGTGACTCTAGAGAACTCTGACTAATACACTAGGAGGGGCGGCAGGAGATGAAGTGCTTGTGATCAAGAAAGCAGAGGTGAGAGAGCTCCACCACAGTCCTTAAGCTAGCCAAGCCTATGGATGAAGCTACACTTGTCACCTACTAGGCGAGGGTTCTTGTCTATCTACAAAGAGTGAGGCTGAGAGTCTCCCAGAGTTCAAGAACAAGCATTCAATTACCAGCCCCGCCCTGCCCTCCACATCCTCAGCTTCTCTGATGGATTTCATTCATTTCTGATATTTAAATCAATCATAATTAGTTTATGATTCCAAGGGAGCGTTCAGCATCTGCTGAAATAGTCATTTCTTTTTTTTTTTTTTTTTGGTGGTGGGGGTGGGGTGGGGGTGGGGGTCAGAGCTGGATTTTGTGGCTGAAATGCATAGCGAATGACCTAGGTCTGACTGACTCTGTGACGCATAACAGCGTACGTCACATGACTCACAGGAGGCAGAATGGAAAAGACCCATGGAGTCACTTTTTCCATCCAGCAGCCATTGAAGTTTCACTCTCTGCCAAGGTAGGATTATATTCAAATATTTGGTCTGATCGGGTTTGAACTTTTTCAAGTAGAAGGGGCTCTCTCGGGTTCCCCTGGGATCTTAATTCCACAGAATCGCTGATCTCAATCTTTGGAAAATGTTCCCAATGTTCACTTTAAATTTTCCTTTGCTCAATTTCATCCCATTAATCCTACTTATTACCCCTCAGGCCACCCTAAATAATCCCCCTTCTTCTTTCATGTTGACATTCCTCCAGTGCTGGTAGAGAGGGGACAGGGGAATACAAAAATGTCTTCTTGGCACAGATCACAGAGCTAAGTATAAAGTGAAGACGAGAAATGATCTGAATAATAGCTTAAAAGTGTATGTATTAAATGAGAAGGCTTTTCCAGATTGCCTAGGAAGAGCTCGGCCAATCAAGGGCAGGTGTTTCTAAGTTTCACTTTACATTCTTAATAGTCTGAGTCAGAGAGTAGCAACGACGAAACGTCACCTAATCGGCCATACTGCCACCTAAGGTGGATAATGGACTATGTCTTCACAGCCTTTGGGGGAGATAATTCTATATAATCCTCTGATTATTTTTCCCCAGAGGGCAAGGATCACCTCAAATAGCACAAAACCACATAAACTGAATTCACAGTGAGTGCTGTGCCGCCTCTGAGGCCCTAGGCACAGCAGAACTGAGCCAATGAAGTCATCGAATACCAGCAAACACAGCTACAGGGCACAGTCTATACAGCAAGAACCCCGGTACCCTCTTAGAGTATCTTTTGGTTGCTAAGATCCTTGATAAAAATATAAATTTTTCATCTTAGACCACTTGTGATTCAAAATCTAGAAGACCTCGTTTTAAACAAATCATTTAACACGTTAACAGCCTGGTCTACGGGGTGACTCCAATCCAATATCATCTGAGGGTACCTTACATTAAAGTGGATTAACTAAACCACCTCCACATGAACACAGAACATAACAAACCTGAGGTCTTGAGATCACAGCAGGGCGGGAGGCAGGTCTGAAGTGCGGTGGTGAATACTGACGATCATCCTGACAAGATCTGGACTTGCCTAAGACAGGTGGGGTGGGGATGGACAGAAAGAAAAGGGGGGAAGAAGGCCTAGCCTCAGTATTCATCTCTCTCTGCTCCCTGACCATGGACACTATACAACCACCTACCTCAGATTCCCCCACTCATGCCCTCACACTCGTGCCTTCACACTCAGGCCTCCACCCTCATGCCTTCACACTCATGCTTTCACACTCAGGCCTTCACACTTACTCAGGCCTTGACACTCAGGTCTTCACACTTATTCAGGCCTTCATACTCATTCAGACCTTCACACTCACTCAGGCCTTCACACTCACTCAGGCCTTCACACTCACTCAGGCTTTCACACTTGCACCTTCCCACATGATTTCACACTCATGCTTTTACATTCTGTCTTCACACTCATGCCTTCACATCCAGACATTCACACTCAGGCCTTTACACTCAGGCCTTCACACTCACACCTTCACACTCAAGGCTTTAACTCACACGCAGTTCCCATCATGATGGACAGACTGTATCCCTTAAAACTATTAGCCAAAACAAACTCACCATTAAATTTCTCTTGTCAGTTGTGCTATCACAGCATTGATAAAATTAATAATACAGAAACAAATATGCATTGAGTGTGAACTACATTTGCTAGCTATTGGAAGCAAGATGCATGTGTGTGGGATTAAACTGACAAGGTAAAATTTCCCATTAGACCAGATCTGTTTATACAAGGTCTTAGTCCATGCTTACAGTTATTCCTCCCATGTGTACAAAGTCATATATGACAGAACCCTACTAAATGGAAGACAAAATGGAAATTATACTATATGAATATCTTTCTAATATACATGTATTATCAAAGAGTTGCAAACATGGCTTCACCTTCAATTATAATAAAATGTAGCACACTAATATTTCAGACCAGAAAGACTAGAAAAGCCAGAAAAGTAGTTTTTGATTTATGTAAATTTAATGCTATCTCACTATAACTCCCACACTCATTTAGAAGAAAATGAAAGGTTAATGTTAGTATTTTAGGGAAAGCCTACACAGTTTTGGAAAATAAGGATTAATTTGAAGGATTCACAACCTCAAATTTCAGGATTAATTGTCAGGCTATAATATGCAAGGCAGTGGTGCAGTTGGAAAGAGTATATGTCAATCAAAAGATGGAGAATCCAGAAGTATATTACTCCCTACATACATAGGAGATTGATTTACAACAAAGGTGTTAACATAATTCAGTGGGGGAGACACTGAGATAACTGGATATCCATATGCAAAAGTGTCTGACTTTTTAACACCATGCTATACGGTAAGTCAAACTGATCACAGGCTGTGCTTAGAAGCCAAACCCACAAAACTCCAGAACACATGGGGGGTGGGAGGGGGGAGTCTTTGCTATCTTGGAATACAGCTATTTCTTAAGTAGGACAGAAAATATCACCAGCCATGACAGCAAAATCTTTATTGAAACTTCAACACAGGTGGGTCCCTGCATGCCCCCTTATGCTGGCTGAAGTTTAAAATTAATTAATTAATAGTTAATTAATTAATTAATTAGAAATGCCTGATAATGCTGGCAGCTCAGTGGGAAAGTCCAAGCTCGCTGTGTAACCATGAGTGCCTGAGTTCAGAAACCCAGAACCCATGAAAAGCTAGATGTTGTGGTGCACATTGTAATCTCCGTGCTTCTAATCTGAAATGGAAAGTAGAGGCAGGAGGATCCCTGAAATCCCACAGGCCAGCGTGGCTGAGCTACTCAACAGCTAACAAGAGACCCTAGCTCACTCTAGGTGTAAGGTGAAGACCAGCGCCACCTCCAAATGTGTGCTATGCCATGCACATACCTGTGTCAATCCTCACATCCATGCACACACAAACGTAGATATGTATACATGCAACATACATAGATAGAAAGGGTTTTTAAGGACACATAATAATGCTATGTAAAAATGAGAAACTAGTGAAGTGCTCACACAGGATTTAGAGGTGTGTGGAGTGGTTTAAATACTTAAAAAAAAAAGTCTGGTAGGGAAAGGATAACACATACTAACAAACACAGCAAACACACACACACACACACACACACACACACACACGGGGCAAGGGGGGAGAGGGAAAGAGAGAAGAGAGGGAGAAAGCTAGAGCTAGAGAAAGCACACCACAGCTGAATATCTAAAAATGACTGCAGCGTGTAGAAGAAACACCCATTGCAAAGGGCCAGTTGGTAATGCAGGCTTTACAGACTCGGCCTTAGGTTCCAGGAACTGGTCTGGTTGGTTTCCAGACATCCTCTCTTAGCAGTTTATGGAGGTAGGAGTGACTTTCCCACAGTTAGGATGAAGAAACCAGAGACTCACAGATATGAAAATACTTGCCCAGAGTCACCAAATCTAGTAAATGATAAAATAAGACCCGAATGGCAGACTTCCTTCTTAACTGCATCTCTTTCATCAGTCTTCAAGATGAGACATTTACAATCTTTTAGGGAATGAAGACCTTGCATAACTGACTCTGCGATGCATTTAGCCTCCCCTTACAAAATGCTGGAGTCATTCATATGTTTTGTTTGTTTGTTTTGTTTTGTTTTGTTTTTAAGGAAAATAAAAATCTTAGCAAAATAAGGATGCAGATATCTTAAGGCAGCACAGCGATGTTATTTCAGCACAGAAAAGTGGATCCTGTAGGAAAGTTCCCTCTCAGCCCCATGTTTCAATCAACCTTTCCACTCCAAGCCCCTTTCTCTGATAGAGCCATTTAGGTACTCCCTCTGAATAGTCACATGTGCCCCAAAGGACTGGTCATATGACTTTGGTCATGTGATGAGGGTGGTTACAAGTACATAAAATCTCCAAATATAAGGGGTGAAGATAGGCCTTGGTTGGGCTGTTAGCCCTGGCCTGAACAAGACTCCTGTCAGAGGACCTTCTGTTCTTCCTACACTGTTGCTGTGTATAGAAAATTTGTCACAGACATATACACATGCATGCACAAATATACCACACACACACACCAGATGCATTAGCCTAGTGCTTTGGCCAATAATTAGATAAAAGGTTAGAGTCCTTGTGGATGGCTTAGTGTTCTTACAAAAAGACAAGGAAGCCAGATCTAATGATACAAGTTTACAATCCCAGCCCTTAGCAAGCAAGAGAATGGCAAGTTCGAGGCCAGCCTTGGCTGCATAGAAAAACTCTTTCTCAAAACATATAAAGAGGCACAACGAATTCTCTCTGTTTCTTTCCCTCTGCCTTGTGAGAATGAATGATTCATTGGCACACCAGGAAATAGCCCTGAGCAGACTCCTGGGGACTCTTTTTTTTTTTAAAGATGTATTTATTTATTATATATAAGTACCCTGTAGCTGTCTTCAGACACTCCAGAAGAGGGCATCAGATCTTGTTACAGATGGTTGTGAGCCACCATGTGGTTGCTGGGATTGGAACTCAGGACCTCGGAAGAGCAGTCAGTGCTCTTAACCGCTGAGCCATCTCTCCAGCCCCTCCTGGGAACTCTTTAATCTTGTCTTTCTTGTTCTCTAGAACTGGGCATCCGATGTGGGATGGGCATTCACATGGCAAAGTCTTACATATTATCAAGCTTCTCTATCAGCTTTAGACACAGTCTTGGCTGCTTTTGACAGAAACTTCTGTGTGCTGGCCCTGAGGAAGGACTTCCCAGAAGATTTTGCCTCAATATTGCAGGTCTCTTATTGATCACAGCTGATTTATTTTTCTTTTAGTTCCATTGTCCCTGTAAAGCAAAGGCTTCACCTCTATGATGTCAAGCGGCCCTGATAGAGTTGTTGAGAAATTCTCAAATTTCCCTATTTTCGCAAGACAGACCTTGTCTGTATTGTTCTCAGTATTGTCTTCTACTTTCCCACAACAGCACATTTAGCTCTGAGCACTCAGTCGCTGTTCCAGCTCAAAGCTCCAAAATCCTCCACCTTCCTCTCACAAAACAGTTCAAGCAAACAACACATGGTCAGGCCCATTGCACCAGCCTGCCATGTTCCTAGAGGCAAGTTCTATCCTAGTTTGCTTTTGGCTTCTGTGGTAAACACCGTGGTAAACACAGTTGACCAAAATCAACTGTGAAGAATAAGCCATTTACTGGGCTCACAGGTTTCAGCCCATCAGAGAAGGAAGCCAGAGCAAGAACTCAAGGAAGGAACTTAGAAGCAGGAACTGAAGTAGTATATGTCTTAGTTAGGGTCTTACTGATGTGAGCAGACACTATGATGAAGGCAACACTTACACGGACAACCTTAATTGGGGCTGGTTTACAGGTTCAGAGGTTCAGTCCATTATCATTAAGGCAGGAACATGGCAGCATCCAGGCAGGCATGGTGTAGGAGGAGCTGAGAGTTCTACATCTTCATCTGAAGATCTTGCTAGAGAAGACTGGTTTCCAGGAAGCTAGGATGAGGGTCTTAAAGCCCTTGCCAACAGTGATACTCCTACACCAACAAGACTACACCTTCTAATAGTGCCACTCCTGGGGCCACACATATACAAACCACCACAGTACCCATAGGGAAATATTGCTTACTGGCTTGCTGTCCCTGCCTTGCTCAGCTCTCTTTCTGCTAGAGCCCAGGTCCACTTGCCTCGTGACACCATGGCTGACAGTGAGCTGTGCCCTCCCACATCAATCTACAATCAAGTAAACGCCTACACAGACATGTCCAAAGTCTAATCTGATGATAATTCCTCAGCTGAGGTTCCTTCTCTCCTCAAGTGCGTCAAGTTGACCACCAAGATCAACCATCACACAACCCAAAGGGGGACTATACTGAGATAAATATACAAAGTAACACCCAAACAAATCAGGTTTTTCTTTAAAAGAAATGTTTCATAATAAAATTTTTGAAAGTGATTACATCATTTTTCTCCCTTTCTTTCCCCAACCCATAGCACCCATCCCCCTTCCTTCTTTCAAACTTATGACCTCTTTTTGTTAATTGTTGTACCATGCATAAAATTTTTTACTTTCCAAAGAAAACAAACCCTTCATAATTCATAAGTCCTGTTTTATTTGGATTGTGTGTGTGTGTGTGTGTGTGTGTGTGTGTGTGTGTGTGTGTGTGTGTGATCCAGAGTTCTGAAGTTTGGGGAGAATGTATTACTTGAGGTACATGGCAAATAATCCCATTAAAATGCTCCCCAGAGTAATTAGATGTCTTACTGAAGATTGTTTTTGATAGTGGACTTGGAGAGTTCTGAATTAGTGTAATAAAGCACTAAAGAAGGACATTACTAAGGGATGTCCTGGTATCTCATGGATATAATAAAAACAGTTCTTATTTTATGTTCTAATTAATTGTATTTGTAAAGTCAAGCATGTATTATAGATTGGACCATCCTAAGGCAATATGGCAGGCTAGTACCAAATAGAAAATGATCCGGAAGTTCCTCACATGACAATTCTAACTAGCCATTCAGAGACAGAAATATGTCCAAGAGCTGAGTTAAACATTCATTCTCAAGAGACAGGAAAAGGTACAACTACTGAACACATGCACATCTTAAGCCTTGCCAATATTTTGCACTTAGAAATTTCTGGAAGAGGGAATTTCATCCAAGACTGGGTAAAGAAGAATAAGCCAAGCCAACCCTCTTGCCCCTGGTATAGAAGCGAGGCTTCAGGAATTCCAACAAGAGCCACCCATGGATTCCAAGTACGAAGCTCAGCACTCAGCAGAGTGGGACTCTGAGGCAGCCAGCTTGAGTGGATGCTTTCTTAAGCAAGTTTATTTTCTGAATTATTTAGAAAGTGGAGATTAAAGATGATCTGAGACTTAAAGAAAAACAAAACCCGAAGATTGAAATTGGCAGGAAGGCAATTCGAGATGTTAAATCCAAACTTCATCTCATTATAGCATCTGAGACAGACTCAAGATAATGACATTTCCCAGCCTTTCCCTTGAACGGGATTCCAGAATACCCATCCTTGAGTGAGGGTTCCATGTCCCCCTCTCCTGGACCTGGAGGACATTCTTTTGTTCTGCCTCAGTTGCCCGCCTCAGTTACATCTCTCGGCAGCTTGGTGGTTTCATTCTGGGTAAATAGATAGGATGCTATGACATGGTCCACACAGTTTGACAGTGTCATCTTAGGTTAAGATGCAGAGAGCCTGGTAGGATCAGAAGCTTGTTCTACGGGGCTTCCCCTTCAGCCCCCAGGCCTGCACTGAAAAAGTCCAATCAAATGCATGATCTGCATCAGTTCACATTTTCCTCTTCTCTGGAAAAAGCAGAGAGTTAGAGGCACCATTCCCTACTGACCCAACACCGGAAATTATGACTGTCGATGGCAGAGGGAAATCACAGACAATGTCTGGGGTTAACACACTCCAAAGCTCAGTGGGCGAGAGAATCCACACTGACTGGCTACAATTTATGACAAGGCCTTTGGGGAAAGGAGACACTTAAAAGTCCAGGAATCTGGGTTATGCCTGAACTTTTCCCTTTCAGAAGAATCTTATTTCTCTAAAAGCCCAACTCCTTCAAGTTAGTTGGACCATTATTCCCTGGGAGTTTTATTTCTTTTGGGGGAAATTTCCAACACACAGCATGGCTTCTTTTCATCCCTAATTGTGATCCATCCTCCTAATTGAAAGGCAGACCTTGTGGTTTGCAGAGCGTTCATCTGTGATGGTAAAATGCTTACTATCATAAATTATTTCATTGTTCAACAAGGATGTAAAATAATTAATTGGCTATTTGGCAGATAAGTTTAGCATTTTCAGGATCTGTTTTATAAGAAGGTTTATTGATGAAAATGTGTCTAAAGCCAAAGCGATGCACTTGGCTTTAGCATTTGGCAGCAAAGAGACAGAATCCTAAAGCCAAAAGCCTCCCTGAGGAATGAGGCAAGTCGGATTCTGCATGTGTCATTAGGGGTCTCCTTCTACAGACAATTGGCAAAAGGTGTCGGTGGCTGTTTTATGATTCATTTTGATTTTGTGTATGAGCAAATCTCACATTTCAGCAGGGGGACAAACCCTCGCTCAACCGCATTGCCCTTCAACGATTTTTCAAGAAGTTACATTAACTCTTAAAATTGAGAAGGATAAATAGAGGCACCATAAATTTTTACAGCTTAAGTCACAGGCATCACATGCTAACTTACTTATTGTTACACTGTTGGGAATGGGGGATGTTTGAGGTACTTCGTTATTTTTAGACAGAGAAATAATAATAAATGTTCAAATT